>JAPTYQ010000002.1:31720771-31731292 GCA_029814465.1 Ostorhinchus cyanosoma
TGGGGGGGGCTGGAGTGAGGAGAGAACTTGGCACAGGACATGAGGAGATCAGTCCCAGATAGAAATACACTTTATATTCACTGCCCTCTGCAGGATTACTCACTGAATCCCTTATTAGTCACAACCTCCTGTTTGGAAGGACATAGACTAATGTAATTTCTACTGTGAAATTCACGTTGTTTTCTTTTTCCTCCCTCCCCCAGTGTGTTGGGATGCTGCCATTAATCCCGTCACTGCTACTCAGTTCAGCATCATAATGGGAGAAATGGTTACGACACTGTTTCCCACCAAAAAAACCTTCTCTAGATCAATGGCTTATCATTTGACAGTGCTCAATGTCCTCTGCACTGCATACTTTCTGGCAGATTAAGCTCTAAAAATGGACATGAGGAAGGTGGGATGCAGAGACTGTGCCTTCGTGCCTGCAAGGATAAAGCAGAGGGAGACACTGCGGGACTTGAAGACACTTTGCCAGCAGTATTCTCATGAGTTCAGTCTCCTTCAGCACAATCGAAGGGGAAAAATGTGCAAACATAAACATGCCCTTAAAGGAAAGATGATTAGGGATGTACAGAAGAGAAGAAGGTCTGCTGACCCAAGGCTGATTCAGATCCAACTCCTTCTCTCCGCTGGGAAACAAAGTTCTCTTTTCATTTCTCACATGGCCCGGCCACCCCTGCTACTAACACAGCCCAGAGAGATGCTGAGAAAACCATGAGCATGGGACCAGTATGGGAAAGATTACAATGAGCATGAGTCCCCTAGTGGCAGTGATCTAAAATGTTTGTTATGATGGTTAATTTAGTTTTTACAGGTTTGGGATAGTTTGTCTTATAAGCCTTATTTTCACAGGACACGGCCTTTCAGCGTAAGCCTACCCACTCAAGCCGACTCGAAATAACTCAAAACAAGGGTAGAAACATACATACCAGGGTCAAAGATGTTAAGAGAGTGCAGGTTAGAAGTTTAAGTCCACTTGTGGCTAAACCCCTGCAGCTTCTATCAGAATGTTTTTTCCTGTCGGTGTGTCCAAGCAGACAGAGCCTGACTCTGCCACAATGCTGCGAATCAACCCAAGGCCATGAGTCTGCAGCGCTAAACACAGCAAGAGTCAAGGTTCATGAGAAAATTTGTGTTCTATCTATGTACAAGTGTTCACAAGCACACATGTGTCCATGCTGTTGTGTTGCATACTGCACATAGTTTGTATAATGCTTTGAACAAATAAGCACAGTATATAAAATGCATGATAGAGTAATGAAGCTAATAAAGTGGGATTTTATCCCAAGTCCAATGGCAGAAATAGTAAAATTACAGGCAATTGATGTTTATTTGCAGTTGGAAATTAGCCTGTCAACTCAGGGCCAGCATACAAAAGCTGGAAGATTGATTTAGGAAGGAGGAACATGTTCTCTTTGTGACTTTTTTTTGTCTTTTTTATTCTGCGCTGTGTTCTCGATCATTCAGGCTCTTGCAAAAGAACTGACATCTATTTGTTGACCTCAACACAGAGGGCTGGGCTGATTGTTTTACAGCTGCACTGGAGCTGAAGTCACCACTGCTACAAATATCCGCCAAACATAAATCAGAAGGGTAAAAATACCCAAGTACTTCAAGGTAATACACAAGACCAGGAATATATTCTATTGCTCCATCTCAGCAAAGGTTAAATATAGTCCTATTGGCAAAGGTATTTAATCAGAGGGATGTTTTATCTTTTTTTCAGAGGAGATATTAGGATGTGACATTTTACAGTGATTTAAAATGGCTCTGAAATGCTGCCACTGTTTAATGTTTAATGTCATTTCTCACATCACAGCTGGTGTTCCTGCTGCGTCTGCTTCGGGGTCATAAAAGGAATTTGCACTTAAACCCATTTACCTACTCAAGGCATGTCAGGAATTCTTACACACACATTAGACACACACATTCTTCCCTCAAGCCTCCTTGTCCACAGAGTGCATCATCCATCTTAAGCAAATGATCCCTGTTTATTAGATTCATATAGAGAGCCAAACAAAGACGGGAAGGAAACGCTGTGTTCTCCACGGCTGGACACAATGGGGAACTGGAGAGAGGGTGCAGAGTCAGTGGAAAAAAAAAATCACCTGAGTGGGCAGATGTGACATTCCAGAGATCAAAGCGCTGTGTTATGTTTACTATAAATGTAAGGACAGCTGAATCCTGCACAAATACCTCTGAGTCTCTGTGGAAGACTCTACATACATACATACATACATACATTTAAAGGAACCTAAATCTCATCTTTTAGCTACGAGTAGAGGCTTCTTTGACTGGGTTCTCATGGGACTTTCTTTCAGGCTCTCTCTCTTGTTGAATGGTTCATAAGTTTCTAGTGAAATCTATGAGGCCCAGGAGTGAATGGCCAATCAGTGAAATTACTCCCAGGTTATGCAATTGACCTCACATCTCCGCTGTTTTGTGCGCTTCCTTGCACACAGAGAAAAAAAACACAGAGGCACTTCTTTACAACCACACTGCAATCTCCTTGGAGACACTGTAGCAGCAACTGTGCAGCTCATTTGGCTCCGGGACCGAGGGGATGGTCTGAGTTTCTCACAGACACCTCTAGCATTACAATTAGGCAAAAAAAAAAAAAAAAAAAAAAACAGTACTGAAAGACCCAGTAGCAGCAACTAAAGGAACTTCAATATCTTTAAATGTTGTTACACTCATAAAAGAACACAATTTTCAACGTTTGCTCTGAGAAAACATCACTCCACGGTACAATTTAAATGATGTATCCATGTCACGTGGAGCATTACTTCACGTTCTCTGTTTATGGCTGCTGATATTAAAAAGTCATTAAAAGAAAAGAGATTTTTGGACAAATTGCTCCTTATTCCCTTGGCAGCAATTTAATTTGTCTTACAAGCGTGAATTCCCTGGAGATACACAAGTCTTGTGCTACAAATTTCTCAAATCTGTCAAAACCACATTTGCTCCACATCAACTCCTTCCCCACAATAAACAATGCTGCCAATAAGAGCAGAGTGGGATGGACCATATTGTACAAGCTTCTATTGTATGGCTGTTTATTCTGGCTGGGGTATGTGGATTTCAAAAGAACACTCTTTGTACTGAAGGCTGTCTGAGGGCTTGTCTCTGACGCTTTTATCCATAGGGACGACAAGCAGGGGTCATACTGTCATTGCGCTCTGCGAACCCTTTGGACGGCGCACTCAGCTTTAAAGAAGAAGCTCCGAAAATAACCGAATGTGAATATGATTTTTAGGTGATAGACAACTTTATGAAGCAAATGAGGATAAAATCATGATTATAAATATATATTTTTTAAAAACTGTCATTTGTTTTACTCATTGAGAAACACTCAGATGAGCCAAAGTTTTAAGACTGAAGGGAGAATTAGTCAAACTGATATTAGTCGCTTTTCCATTAATCTTCAAATTGCGTGAATTTAACTGGCGCATAAAAATTTGCCTGATGCAAAAATGGCAATTTCACCAAAAGAAGCAGGGGTTTTTTGGCCATAGTGAAATTGGCTGATGATCGCACAAAACTACAATGGAAAGACCTTTTTCCACAAGTAGTGAATTAAAAAAATGGATGTTGACAGATGCAAAGAAGAGTTTTAAAAGAAACATGGCACGGTATGTACGTACACACCATATTATCTGTAAATCAAAATGATATTTATGTTCATTGCCATGTTTATGGAATGGCTTCTCGTGTCATCTCATGATAATAAATAAACAAATCATTGCATTTGTGATTTAATCGAAAAACTGACATCACGCATTCCTGTTTTTTTTTTCTTTTTTACATTTAGTTAATATGGGTAAAGTTTTGCACAGATGTCCAATGGAAAAGCCACTACTGATGATTCTGTAAACTTTGTTTCTGACAGCTGCAAAGAATCAACCTGAGCCATCTCCTCTACAGACTCATAAGCCAAACTCCACATGCGAGCAACACTTACTTGCAGTTTAACAGTTTCAAACACACTAAAGAAAAAACAACAGTTCATCAGGCCTGTCAAGTCATTTCACTACATGTGAACATTATAAAAACATTAAAAACTGTTAAAGTCATTATGGACTAAATACACATGTTGGGTCTTTATAAGCTTGCTGTAATTTTTTTTTTTTAAATAGCAACCTCCAAATGTGACTAAATGACATACGTTTTCCTTCTCTGCACATACACTGTGTAAGCTGATTCTGGGAAATGGCAAAATGTAAAAATGTTCTAGATATTTTTCTTGCTGACAAGCCTTCATTTTTAAAGCAGATACAGTCAGACCGTGATAAGGTAATGCTGCAAAATCTGTGGCCCTGTGTCTCGCTGTCAGGCAATACTCAACAGAGCTGAATATGACTGATGATTTCGTGCGGCGGCCGGGCCTGGGAACGGCTCTGCTGAACACCAAGCCTGAGTGGAAGAAGCAAAGTGGGAGAAAGCAACACAAACACTTGTCTGCACTATTTCCTGTAATGACAGTAATTAAAACAGAGAGAAGATAGCAGCTCTGCTCCCAAATGGCAAGCTGGCACCGTTTAATATCCTTTGTCAGTGTGTGTGTGTAAGAGAGTGTGTGTTTGTGTGAGCAGTTAACTAAAGCATGGTTATAGTAATCACCCCGAGGTGTTAATGACTTTCGGATGCAGCGTGAGGACAGTCAGACAGTGGTAATAGAAAAAAATCTCAAATACAAAATTGCTTCCTTGTCAGTATTTCACTCCTGCCATTCCAGCCCAAAGTGTAGAAATTAAAAGACATCTATTGAATAACATGCTGCAGTTCATTGCCCACAGAAGTTATTTTCTGCTCCCTCTCATTTGTTCTACAAAGCACTTACCTCCGTGGTGAGTTCACTGCATTTGGCTGAGCTTGTATCATTGTTTTCCGCACACAGAGATACTTTCTTGTTTACATTTGCTCAGGAGGTGCCTAGATTAAACAATAAATGAAAATTAATATAATTGGGTTCAATGACTCCCCTGTGAGTGTGGCTCACTCTTCATCTGGTGACTGTGCACTTCAGCTGAGAGGAAACAATAGAACTCATTAAATATCACATATTCTCTGTGGAAATCTCTTATGTCTTGGCTCATCATTTTATTGGAAGTATAACACAAGCTCCTCAGTGAAGTAAAACACATTCCAAATGTTTTACTCCAGGTTCAAATGTGATGCTAAATGAATCACTCGCTTCTATAGTGAATGTTTGACACTCATCCTCACCTTATCGCTGTCAGGGCCTCTGTTGTCCTCCGTGTTATCTGTGCCACCATTTACCTATACAAATAATTACAATATGGTTAATGATATGCACTTCTATCTATCTATCTATCTATCTATCTATCTATCTATCTATGTGAAGAAAGTAGAAAATTATTTACAGTCTAAGCAATTTTAACAAATGTGTCTCTAAAAATCTAAGTTGTTTTTTTTTTCATTATTTTATTATTACATTATTCATATTGTGCCCTACAGTTCATGTCATCCTTTATTGAAGTTGTTTTTAACAGAATTTAACTCATTTTTGTGTGGTTACAGTGTGCTGGACATGTGTATATGGATCCTAAAACTTGTAACAACCAGGTGGCATCTAGCTCTGCTGCTCTGCTCTCACTGGAGGATCATAGTGTGCATTTTTTCACATTGTCTCTAATCAGATTAGTTTTTATTTTTTGTCCTTATGTGATTGGATGATTTCTTCCGGGTTGCCAAGTGACCTTGAGACATATATAGACTTCCAGGACTCGAGAATGAATGCAAAGCTGATGATTAATCTGAACCATGTCGCCGTCATGTCGTTCAGCCTGGTTCACCTCATATTAAACCCTGGTTTGTTGCCTTTCCCACTGTGTTTTACACAGTGACCTAAGTTTAACAGAGTGTAGGAACAAACAACACTTGGCAATTGGACTATATGCCAGAGGTCATGTAGGGCCACTTTACCATCACTGGACTGTGGTTGTGTGGATTTCATGATTCATAGAACATTTTCAGTAAATTTTTTATTTTCTTTTTACTCTAAAAATAATGGGCTTCAGTCAAATAAGAAAATAAAAGCTTTATGACACATCAGCACATGTATCATCAGCTCTGACAAATCAAGCATTTGTCTCTACACACAAATTCATACCTATTCTGTTCATATTGTTTTTAATCCACCCAGTTTTATTTAGTGTTACGAACACTTATCAATTGTTTGTTGCAATAATGAATGTTACTTGAGGTTCTCACACATACCTGGTGAAGGCTTTAACTGGTATAGAGAATAAGCAAACATGGGTTCCTGTAGTATTAATATCAAGGAGATAAGTTGGTCTTTTTGGATTATGTTTATTTACAAAAAACTATTAGCCAGATGTAGCTGACTGTGTTGGTTATTAAGATATGGTGGAAATGCTGGATCTGTTCCTGGATTTATGTGGCAGAAAATGGTCATAAATAGAGAAAGCATCGGTGAATAGTAGCAGAGCCCTGTTAAAGCTATGGCTAAATTTGTCTTGGAGGCAACAGTCACGATGAGGAAAGTGCAGCTGTAGTTCTTCAAGAGGAGAAAGTGACAGTTCTGCTGCACAGATATTAACAAAACCATATCACAATGACATAACATGAAATCAATTTTGATGTGTTTGAGCGCAGACATGTTGACAACATAAGTTCATTTGTCTGTTTTAATTTGGTTATGCATGTATTTGGATGATTTGCTTGTACATTAGTGTTAATGTCACTGTTAGGTTTATTTGAGGCCAGCCATGTAAACAAGTAAAGTATACTCTCAAAGAGGAAGCGTGAATCAGGGAAGCAGGAGTGGAATTTTCCTTTAATCGCTTTTCAACATGGAAGCATTTTTTTCAGGAAGGAGTTTATATGGTGCATTATTATGGATGGGCTAAATCTCTGACAAGTTTCACTGCCTTCCAGCCAAGTTAAACTTAGCCTCCAGTGGTCTTGGATGACCTATCACTTTTAGCTATCCAAGAAAACTATAAAGCTGCCATCCACCAATCTTAAGAGCTCCCATCAACCCACTGACTTATTGCTTTCAATGTTGAATCTCTCTTGGATATTGATTGGGTGTCTCTGACAGCCTGTTTTGAAAGAACACTGAGAAATGAAAACATGGCTTGGTTTTATGTATGTAACAATTTCCTGCGTTGGCTCTTTGACAACTTTTTTTTTTTCAGACAAAAAGAATAGTAGTTTATATCTTTGTTCTAAAAGGAGAATTCAGTTGGCAGCCAATGCTTAACATGTACAGTGGAGTTATGTGTAATGTCTTAATGTTACTGATAGCATGTGCCTTCACAAAGAAAACAATATGGATTCAATTAACAACAATCTAACATGAGAAAGAACAACTGGTTTGAAGTGTGAGACACAGTTGTAACTGGTGTTCATGACTTTAATAAATATAGAAATTTAGCTGTGTTAAACTGTGTTACTACTGTTTATCAAGTAGTTACCAAACTGATAAAAACTTTAAAAGTTCTGGCATCAGTAAGTTTTTCTTGATACAGGCTGATATTATTGCTCAGTACAGACTAGAGAATACTATCTGCAGTATTAGTCAATAGATTATTAAATATTATTACAGCTTAATAGTCACAAATCAGTGGTTAATGATTTTTAATGATTGGTTAATGATTTTGTCAGACTTCAGTCACACAATAGATATACCTAAAAACAAAATTAATGATAAAAGGTCTTAGGGGACATACACACAGTGACAAAAGTTTTTCATCATAGAAGTGTTTCATCCACACAGATCTGGCATTTTTGGAGCCCATTCTGGTGTATTTCTGTGGCAGCGTTATATAAGGAACTCAAATGTCATTGCAGTTTTCAAGAACAAAGTTATTTCCCCTTTTTTCACTCAAATGTTGCAGCATGCTACATAAAAAAGCAGTAAAATAAATAGTAAAAGTTGTAAAAAATAAATAAATAAATACAATAAAAATGGAGTAAAAACAGTACTAAAAGCAGCATGGTATTACCATCATTGTTATTATTATATTATAACAGCACCACTTTACAGACCTGACATATATACTTCAGTTTTCAGTGGGAGTTTTTTGGGGGGGGTTTTTTGTGGACACATTTCTTGAGAACATGCCATATTCATGGGAAACTTTTTTAAGACAAAAAAGAAATACATTGTTTTTGTCTCCATGTGAACAAAGCCTCAGTAAGCCTACAATTTAGTTTGACATCCTTAATAGCATTGGTTCAAATAAGAAATAAATGAATGGTTACAATGGTTGGCTATGAATCCTAAAAGTTTGGAGCAGGTGAATGATGCTGTGATCTCACACAAAGAGGATCAAAGTGCATACATTTGCATCCTGTAGCCAATCAGAATTATTTTTATTTTCTTGTTCTTAGGCGATCCAGTTATTCTCAGATGATTACCAAGAAACCTTGAATGAGATACAGACACTTTCAGGACTCCAGAATGAAAGTAAAACAGATAATGATGATGACCTGCTCCAAATGTCACTGGTAACACAGCGGTGTCCTGCTCCACCTGTGTTTATTGACCTCTATTTCTCTATTTAACACAGAGACATGAGGTTAACATAGTGTACAGCTAAATTCCACTCAGCTTTAGTGCTACATAGGTTATGTAGATCCCCATCATAGTATCTGGTTTGTGACTGAGAGGCAAGATTGTAGGTTTGCCATGTGGAAAGCAATTTTTTAAACCCTGAAAGTTATGTTAAATTTCCACTTAACACATGTCAACACAAGCATCATCAGCTGACTAAAACTATAGAAATATAGCTCTGCACACTAATTCAGAACTGTTAATATTCTTTTGCATCTCCTGCCCAAGTCTTGTTTAGCGCCAGCTGCCAGTACAACAACCCAACATTAGTCAAAATAAATGGAACGTTATAAAATACAACACCAAGAGGATGGAAGACAAAATGTAAATATACAGTTAGGATAAGAAACTGAGTTGGACTGGGACAAAAAATCGTCCATGGAATTTTGGACCAGACCGGCCCACCACATTCGATAACAAGCACCTTTTTGGTCTTTTCAGTCTCTTATGTGTATACCAACTGTGCAACTCTTTCAAACCATGTACCTGAAAGCATGCAATGATTTAATAGGAATCAGTGAGAATGGACATATTAAATACTTGACACTAAGTGTCATTTAGTAACACTACAAAACTGTATACTCCACCACTCCATCACAGTAATGAATATCTATGTGTTTCAGGGAGGAAGAAAAGATAAAGAATAGAGATGAGAAATGATGGATCAGATGATAACTCTTCCGAGAGAATTTATTCAATAAATGGTGAACTTACCCAGTCAAAAAGGATGAATGCAGCTGAACTCCTCACTGAACTTTGAACTCTTCAACTCTTTAATGGAATGTATTACACTTTTGAAAAAATATACAATATTTTAAATAACCTGTGAATAGTAGTACAAATGTACTGAAATGAAATCAAGTGACATTGTGGTAATTTAAGGGAAATATGTTACGGAGCCAATGGCAGAAATACAGCAGAAACAAAGAGGAAAGTTCACGTGTTTGCAACCGTTCCAATTACAGACGTGAGTTGTGAAGAAGGCCTGAGCTCTTGGACCATTCTTACCCAGACCGTACTCTGTGTTCCTGGTATTGAGAAACGGCCAGTGACTGGTGGAAACTACTGATGTTTGTTAGCCTGTGTTAGCTGTGCATCTGCAGACCGAGCCTCAAACCGCTGGTCCCTGCACGCACAACCAGAATGTCAATGCAACCTGTCCACCTGGATGGCCAGGGTGTTCCTGTCCACACGTCCCCCCTGGCCATCCAGGTGGCAGTCTGAGGCTCCATCTACAGCACTGAGGTGCTAACATTAGCCACAGAGCTTAAGAGTAGCCCCGGTTCCATGGCCTTCACTATTAAGTGAAAGTAAATGTCTGAAACTTCAATGTCTGGCTAAGGTTTCCCATTCCACTCCGCTCCAGAATCGTATTCGATCACTATTTTTTTCCTTCTCATCGCCGGCTTCATTGAAAACAGATGCATATGGTTGGAGGGGGAGGGTTAACAGTAGGCTTACGACAGTGAATAAGTACAACACAGAAGAACCAAAAACAGTGAAGAAGAACCGAAAACGGTAAAATGTTGCTTAGTTCCACTTTAATGGGAAGGATGATGACATATGTATGAGGGAGAGCGAAAGAGAAAAAAATAGACATGGTTGATTGATCTGATTATTACTGTTTAACAGACAAAAGAAGGCCTGTGAACCCCTTGGACAAATTCTTAAAAATGAAAGACATCATCCTGTGTGACACATAGAAAGAAAGTTAGAGGATCATCTGTGTCTTTTGCATTAAATTAACTGTGGAGTTACCAAGGAAAAAGGATCCAAGTGAAGTCTTTACCTAAAGAACTTCTCCTATTACGAACAAGTGAAACCATCCTGTGTTTGTGTGTGTGTGCGAGAGAGAGAGAGAGAGAGAGAGAGAGAGAGAGAGAGAGAGAGAGAGAGAGAGAGAGAGAGAGAGAGAG
>JAPTYQ010000002.1:31751566-31762649 GCA_029814465.1 Ostorhinchus cyanosoma
ACACACACACACACACACACACACACACACACACACACACACACACACACACACACACACACACACACACTGATTGATATAACACATGATAGCATCATGCAACCATTAACAGTAATAGCAGCCTGTGGGAAAGTTCCCAGAATAGGTCCAATCGTTTGTCATGACCTTGGGTTTTCCTTGTTATGTTTGGTTACTATTATCTCATCAATTTACATCTTTAATAGGGATAAAAATGAGAATCACATGTAATCACCCAGAGCTGCATTAAACAGGAGAAGTGATTAATAGTGATCAGATGACACATAAAATCTAATCTTAAAAAGATTTATTTTGTTTAATTTTCACTCCTAAAAGTGAAGAAAACCTGTCAGTATAGTGAGATAATTTTAACTCTAATTAGTGTGTTCTTAAATAATTTCTTTATTATAGTGCAGCCGTCTGCCTGTCCTGCCCTGTGCGAGGACACCTACACTCGCTGACGACATTTTGACATGTCTTGGCAGGAAAAGCACAGGTGAGAACGATAAAATTAACAATGGCTGAGTTTAATTTAGCTGCTTCTGTTCCTGAGTCCTAGTATATTGTTCATGCTGACTCACTGTCACCCTGTCACTGGACGCTCGAATACAGCAGAGCCATCATTAATTTTATTAGTAACACATACAGTGACAGAAGCATTAGCTTGAAAACTCTTTAAACAAGTGATTTTTTTTATTTTCTACTTTTAGGACCCCATAAGAGACAAAAATGACTTAGAGCTCCAAGGATGTAATAAGGTCTTTAATTCTCAGTATTGCAGTATTGATCTAAAATAAAATAACCAGTAGTCAGGAAGTCTGTTTTTGAAAATCCAGCACTTTAAATAATTTACGATTATCCCTCATTATGTAAACAATCTAATATTACTATAAATCAGTGCTGCTCATTGATTAGCATCACTATTCGTGCATAGCCACTGGAATGATCCAGTAGTGAAATAAGAACAGGAAAGAAAATCTGAGCCTATTTCATGCCTGATGAGAAAATGTATTTTTGAGCTGCACATATTTGAGAAACGTTTTTTAAAGCCCTATGAGGGAAATAAAAACAAGTCATTGTGTCACTGAGCAAAGGGGTAGCAGTAAAAAAAAAAAAAAGAAAGAAAGAAATCACAATACCCCTCCTCTCTTAACTTCATCCAAGCGACTAAGTTATCTTGAAAAGTGCTTTGTCTTTAATAATTAAGCGCAAAAGTTTATTTGAAATCCTTCTACATAGGACTCGCTGCTCCCCTGGGCCCAGCCTGGCAAGTTTGGGATTTTATTTTCCGAGATGCGGAGACACACAGTCTTTCTCTCTCACTGCCTCCTTTTTCTTGCTCTCTGGGCTCTTATGTAAGAGCCAGTTAGCAGGGCCATGGTGCACCGGGGGATTAACACAGGACTCTCATTTCTGTCCTAGTTTACCCCCTCTATGGCCACAGCTTACTGGAATGTGGCACTCACCAGTTAGTCAGTCATCGCTC
Source organism: Ostorhinchus cyanosoma (assembly GCA_029814465.1). Lineage (NCBI taxonomy): Eukaryota > Metazoa > Chordata > Actinopteri > Kurtiformes > Apogonidae > Ostorhinchus > Ostorhinchus cyanosoma. Next base: position 31,753,071 of record JAPTYQ010000002.1, read on the forward strand.
ACCATCATCACCATCAGCACCACTAAATCATCATGGTGGCAGAGGAAGCACAGGGGAAAAGCGGAAATGAGGCCAAAATGGCAGGGGTAAAAATAACAGCCTATTTATAGCCCACCTACATCATCAGCAGAAGTCTCGAAGCTTTTTTGTCTGAGGAGAGACTCTGCATCACTGATCAAGAGCCTCTTCTGCATCCTCTGGCCTAGCTGTAGCCTTCCCGATACCCACGCTAACAACTAATAAACAGCAAATAACGAGCACGGAGGAGAGACAGATGAGGATTTCTCTGCAGGATTCCCTCCCCGTCTTCGCCTCCCTCGTCCTCGTCTCTGCTGCAGCGAGACTCTGCCGTGGTCCTCTGCAGCAGTGATCATGTAGCAGAGACTTGTTTGCTCTTCATCACCATCAGGCCGGTCCCTCTCTCATCCCAACCTGCCGGAGGAGAGGCCACGCTCCACCAGATCACGCAGATTCAAACACGCTACATTTGCTCTGCGTCGGAGCTAATAGGACATGGAGTTCTAAAAAAGGCTGTTCTGTTTTTGTTTTGCTTTTTCTTTTTTTTTTTTTTTTTCATTTTTCCCTGTGTGCGTTCCCTCACTGTTCAGCATCTGTGTGTGTTTGTGTGTTTGTGTGTGGACCCCCCCTTAGGCAGCCTGTGCACCTTTATTCCAAATGACCTTGTTTACGGACATAACACAACCACCACGAATTCCCAGACAGAATCTCATTTCCAGGCAGCGTCACAGCACAGACCAAACGAAGAGAGAGAGATTTCTACAAGCAGGTTACAAACCTGTTCAGCTGGTAATTAACATGACAGACTACGTATTAATACACAGACGCTGTAATGAAGTAAATTAAGATGGAGAAGGTACCTCCATTTTGGATAGAGAGACCATGTGAAGCTGTGGAAACATGCAGGATCGTCTTTCCCTGCTCGAGCTCTGTTGCCAAATTTCAAATAAAATGTCTGCAGTGGCTCAACAAAAGGGGATCCTATGTGCCAAAGTACGCAAAATAAAAGAGGGTTCAGTCCACACACACACACACACACACACACACACACACACACACACAACATACAACACATTCACCTTCCTGATCAGTAGTTTGGGAAAGATAGATAATGCTAAGCATCTATCGACATTATTGACAGAAAAAAAGCTTTTTAAATCCCTCTCTTCTTCCACTCAGCAGCTTTCTCCTCCTGGCCATGCGATGTCATCTATTGAGCTGCAGAGTGGAACACTCCTCGCCCTGACAAAAGAGGACGTCAGTCTCCATAGCACAAGGATATGTCCTCTCACAAAAGGAGTTACAACATTCACAGAGAGAGGGAGAGACAACGGGCGAAGACAGAGGAGGGAGGAGGGAGAATCCTAATAATTTCTCCATTTTGAATGAAGTCTGACCTTCATGTCTCATTCTTTTTCCTGCCTTCCCTCGCTCTCAGTCTCTCAGGCTGAATTGTGAACAACACACACTGAATGTTTTGTATTTTAATTCCATCCCTGCGTAAAATGAAAGTGGAGTTCTGAAATGTGTTTTTCTGTTGTGTGTATCTCGTCGCTGCCTCGCTGGGCGGTATCTGTGTTATTGGCTGAGCCTTTTCAGGGACAGGGTAATTAGATCAGACTGCGTCTCCCCGAGAGTCAAACCCAGCTCTAAAGTGACAGTTGGGAGCACTATTGTAATTTTCTGCTCCTCCTGGTAATTGAAGACCAGGATTTGGCAGGATTGGGATGCACATATATCCAGGGAATAAGGAGTAAACAACACCCTCACCCTTCCTCCTCCGCATGCTCCCCAAAAATAACACTCGCCCACTCACACACATCCACGCATAGACACAGAACCCACACTCACACAGATACAGACATGAAATGCCTCCTGCAAACCAAACAGCACTCTAATCTTTTGGTGTACCCCAGGTACGATGTTAGCTAATTTCAATTAGTTCAGCACAAATCCACGTTCACCTTTGAGGCCAATAATATGTTTACTTTCACCGGTTATTACGTAAGGATTTATCAAAACAACATGATATCTTACAGCATGACATATTTACAAGTCTTTGAGGTTTGCACAACGGCAAACAATCAACAATTTAATGCAGGGAATTGATTTAGAACCAGCAGATGGGGGATTTGGGGTGAACTGGGTGTGGGCATGAGAATAGCCCTTGAATACTATTCTGCAGTGTGTATTTACCTGCACAGTTACTGCTGGTAAAAAGTAATCTGCACTTTAATGCAGTATTCAGATAAAACACTGAGGTTCTTGTATTTGATTTTTACATTATTTCCATTTTCTGCTGCGTCAAAATTAAACGCCATTATACTTCAAAGGGAAATATTATCATTTTTATCCACATTTAGTTGAATTAGAGATGCCCTTTCTAGACCAGGTACAACATTAAGATGCTGATCATGCTCATGCATCAGTACCAATAACTGAATAATGTAAATCACATTAAATAAAGTATGTACATTGCTGCTCTGCGTATATTTCATATGTGACTTTTTCTTACCACTGTACTGCTGTAATTTGATTTTTCAGGTTCACAATAAAGAAAAGCTCATACATCCTGGATTTAAGCCCTTACTCTTTTTCAAGTTGGATTCTACATGTCCACTAATGAAACATTATAAAGTGACGTCCCTCATTTGTATTTCAGTTTTCTGCCCTGTCGCTCCGAGCCCAAACCAAAATAATCCCTGTGACATCACTGTGACATCACGAGGGATTATTTTTACCTCAAACTTGACTGAGCTACTTAAGAGGCAGAGAGGACAGGATACTATTTATTCACAGCGCAGCAGTGCTCCACATGTCAACTGAATGTTTTTTGACATGTAGAATCTGCTGAACGTTCCGTGAATGTTTTTTAACCTGGCTGATCACATTCCCGCCAAATTAATGTAATGAAAATGAATCTCTGAAGCTGACATTTAACTCAACAGAGGACAGCATTATTTAGAAACAAAACATATAATTATCCTTTGCATGATATGGAACATTGTGATGATTATACTAATCACAATATACATTTTTCTTTTGTCTCTATGATTCATTTTCTTTAGATTCTCAGCTAAAACATGGAAAAAGACAATTAATTTTTTTTTCTTCTGCAATAGGCCATTTTTTTGGACATAAAGAGGAGTTTGAAACCAGGAATAATAGTCTTTTATAACATTTTCATCTTGTTGAATAAAAACTTCTGTTTGTTAGAATTTCTATATTTTGATTGAATGTTGTGAAAGTCAGCATATAGTCACTCGATCACAAAGACAAGGACTACAGGGGATTTTGTTTTGATCTCCATCCGTTAAGGTCATTTTATTCTTCTGTCCCTTTTGTCGTGTTTTATCTTTTGCAAATATGTTAGCTATACAATTTTCTTCAAAAATCAGCCTTTAAACGTGAAAGAAATAATGGTTTGACTGCTACCACAATAATTATTCAGATCTACTGATGTGAAAATGTTTAACATGAGTAAAATCTTTGACCTTATTGCCCAGTCCTAGTATTACCTAAATAAATCCCTGGATAATGATGCAGACACACAGTACACACTTGGACCTTTGGACAGGACATGTGTTCTCATGTGTCCTGTTTTCCTGCTTCTCCTCTCCACATCCACTCCAGCCCTGCTGTTGCAACCAGCCGGCCCGTCTCTACAGGTATGTGTCAGTGTGTTCAGCGCGCACAGGCATCTGGCCGGGCTGACTCTGACAGCAGCTTGTGTCTGGACTTGCTAGCATCAAATAAAACCTGAACCAAACCCACGGACCAAATAATAGAGGAGCCGGGAGGCACCTGCACTGACAAGGACAACGTATCTGAGGTAACAACCGCAGCTCTCTGCTGCACGCACACCCTCAAATCTACAGCAGCCCTCTCCTGTCTTTCGCTCCTGTTTGGCTGTTATGCATAAATATGTGCGGCGCTTATATAATTCAGCCAGAGACTTATAAATTACATTTTTCGACGGTTGAAACAAAATGTGGCGATGAATAGGCTGGTGCAGTGCAGATACTTAAATTTTTAAGCACTCTCAAGAAGGGCATCTCAGTCTGGAGAGAGAATGACTGAAGGCTGCAACATCTTGAATTAGCAACAATAATCTTCATCTTTAACGCATACACACACACACACACACACACACACACACACACACACACACACACACACACGCATGCATGAAGAGGAGGCAACAGATCAGAGGAGGCAGAGGCAAAGTGATGGACAGGCTGCGCTTGCCTGTGCAGCCAAATACGCAGCATCAGTACAAATACAGATTCAGTGTTTGTATTGAACTGCTACATTATTGATTATGAGTTATCAATTATGGATACAGCCTCCTCAGAGGCATCACAGTCCAACATCACAAAGAGATGTCTTCTAGACCGGCTGAACCATCCTGCACAATATGATTGAGTTTGGCTTTTGTATCACCCTGCTTTATTATTGATAAGCCAATCAATTATTGATATTGATAATAATCAGGGGATCTGAAAGAGTAAAACATGAAGGCGTACTGTATACCGCCTATATGCAGCTGCGGAAGGATCAGTCCTTTTTAGTGCTACTTGGGTAAAACTCTTTACTGTACACTTTTAGTTTAACAAAATAATCTTCGAGACCTCAAGCACAGATATATCAGATTAAAACAGGAAACCAACAACTGAACCACACTTTCAAGGCCAAATATGAACTTTTTTGTGACTTTTATCTGCAAGTTAAGTAAAACAAACAAATTGCCAAACTGTTTGGACGACTCAAAATGACCTTGACAACAATACATTTAATATTTACTTTATAGTCGCCTACAGTATCAATGTTTCCATATTTCCTAATCTCAGAGGCTGAGATAGTGAATGTGTGAATAAGAACATTTTTGGCATTTAAAGGATCAGAAATAGAAAAGTCTAAAGGAAAATAAAATCTATATCAGATCAACTCTTAAAGTAGAACAATTTTTGTGGTGACTTCCAAATAATTTTAACCTTTCGTGATTTAATTATCACAATTTATTATTTCATCATCTGCATATCCAAGCAAATATTTGCTATGTGTAATTTAATGACAATGTAGATGTTCATAAAGGCTCAGTGTAAATTCAAAGGTTATTATATCTGAACAAAGAAAACTGAAGATAAAGTGACTTTTTCAACAAAATATAGCTTAAAAGAAAAGTACCTACAACCACTGTCATCGGGAAAACTACATGGTTTTGTTGGTGAATCATGTTATAGAAAATAATAGTGTTTCCATGTTCAATATGGAGCCTTTGAACATCCAAATGGGTCATATCTGATGACAATGAAGAAATTACAAACTGCATTTTACCAGAATTATTCTCATGTACTGATAAGATTAGTGGTATAGGAGTTATGAAACATTTCAGATCAGTAGATGCTTTAGGTTTTTGAGGCTTAAAGTTACAATGCATTTAAAGACTATTACCATACAGGAAGCATTAAATACAACTCCTCATGCTGAAACTTAATCTAAAAATAGTTTTGATATTCAAGGTAAGATGCAGAAAATCTTTTACCTGAGACCGTAAAGCACCGTGCCATCAGGGTGCAGACGGATCATCCTATTTTTGACCGTGACACCGTGCACAAAGGACTTCTTGTCATTGAGGAAGTAGGTGTCTGGGACCCACAGCTGGTCAGCCACTCGGTTATCCAGAGTCAGGTTGTAGGCGATCTCAGAGTAGGACAGACGCTTGTCCCGCCACGCCTGCTGGAAGTACATCGTCAATGTGTAGTCCTGAGGACAGAGACGAAAAGGAGATATACATTTAATGACACCAGTTAAGTACTTCAAAACCAAATGGAGTGAAAGTTCAGCGCAAATCCTAAAAACAAACACTGGCTTATACAATCGACTGGTTTTGTCTTCCATGTTAGAAGTAAAGGAAACTATGATAAAACAAACAATTTCACAGTTAGATCTGATAGATACTATTATTCAATAAGAATGAAGTGGTTGAGTCCAGGATTTTGCCACTAAATTGTGGAGTTCACATCCTCATAGGTTTGGGTGATTGATATAAACACACAGGCAAGAAATACATTCTGATATGATGTTACCATAATGTCACCATCTTAATAGGAACAGATCAGAGGAGGAGCAAATAAACCCAAGAATCTACATCTGTTAGTTTATACTTAAGTAAAGGACTTTTTTAATTCCGTCAAATTCATTGATAGTTAGATTATCATCTAGAAAGAATATCTTTTTTCTATAGTTTAAGCACTAAAACGGCTTTGGTTAGGGTTAGGTATATTAACACAATGACATGAAAACAGGGAGATACAAATCAAACATTGCCATATTGTGTGTGAATTCAGATAGATACAATTCTGTTGTAAGACAAAGACATAAAAATGCTGCAAACTATCCAGTGTCTGCAAAACATAAAGTCCATGTGGATTAGCCAAACAAATTAAATAGTGATTTTAATGCTCTAGAGACTGACAATAAATGCACTTTAATACAGTTTTTATCCTTGCAGCACAACCTAAATAACCTATGATACAACAACAGCCCATTTAATATGAAAAACTCTCTTTCATATTAGCAACAAGCAACAAAAGCAAAATGCTCAAGTTGTTAAACAACATTGTGTGACAAGTACTAGATGACAATATAGTCATTAACTTCATCCCACAATACACTTAGTATATGTGATATACTGCCAACCCATGGTGAGTCACTTTTATCACATTTTTACAGTCTTTCTTTGTAGTAAACTGTTATCTAGTGGTTTGTGTCTCTAAACACCCCCATAAAAATAGTAATGGAGTAATTATACAACATATAAGTGGATATATGCTCTTTAGATATTATCCCACTTCAATCAACATCTACATTATCCTTATTTGAAAAAACACCTGAAAAGTACTCTTATGACTGAACATTTATTGCGTCTCATATATTTTCCTGGTATTGCATCTCAACTTTTATGTATAAGATCTGCTTCATGTAAGCCACATTGGGGTTATTTCTTTCTTATGTTATACTGGTGTATGTATTTGGATTAGTCTTTGTGATTTTGACATAATTGTTTAATGTTTTTACCGGAAGGTATTTGGATGAGACAATTTTGGCTCCAACCTCTGCAGCACAATGTGTTAACTTGTTAATAATAATATTTTTTCTATTTTTAATCTTCATCTTGTATATAATTTGCAAGTAAACAAAGTCAAAGTACAATTGGAAAACTGTATTAAATTACACTAGCATTAAAACACTACAACTGATATACACTAAATGAGAAATAATTACTCATTTTAATTAGTTAATTCATTCGTAGCTCCATTCACTTTGTACACATCCATGGTGTGCAGAAATATACAATGCAATATCTTATCACATATAGGTTGTTCTAGTTTTACTACCATTTCAAGAAGGCCACATATCAAATGCCAACAGCACATCATCTAACATGTAAACCATAGATGTGTTGCTGTGCATGGTATGGTCTCTGCATAGTGAGAAGGTCAGCCAAAAGGCCGCAGTTGTCTGAAAGGCCACAGCCTATACTAGGGGCCATGGTAGCCGGGGTTGGGGGGTTAATATTCATCTATCCTCACTTAATTTTGAGCCCATGACCAGAGGGGAACTTTCTCAGCTGGCTGACTATTGTCTCACGCTAAAAATATCTGCCTCAGCTTGAACAAATGAAGCCACTTTCTGTTTTATCAGAGCAATTCCCCCTCTAAAATAAACAGCCGGTAGATTTCTCCAGCTGGGACTTCTTCCCTCTGTCCTCACTTGCGCCTGGATTCACTTTTAATTCTAATGTTTTATGGGGAAAAAAATGAAAAAATTTTGACGTAGGAGAGATTTCACCTTGTGCGTCCATACTGTTCAGTTTGTATTTACACATGCTCAGAGATGGAGCTGTAAACTGTACCTCCTCCCTCCATCTCTTTTTCGCTGCTTCTCACTCTTAAAAAAAGACTTACACCCACACACCACAGTAAAACACAGCACTGCAGTTGGATCTGCTCTGTTACAGTGTATTCTAGTGCGATCGATGAGTGGAAAAACAAATTAAAAAATACGGTCCGTGAAATGAGGCCCTTGAGCTTTTACTCCAACCAGCCATCATCATCACTTATCATTGTGTTTCCGTATTTCCCAGACTTTTCTTTCATTACACACAGGCGTGACAATGCACTCCTAAATTCTTATCATTCATCGCATGCAGTGTGAGCGACCAAAACATTGCATTAAAAGGGCATCTAAAAATACATGAGCTCCTGCCATGTTGATTTTTGCAGGAGTGAAAAGTCAAGCCAGGACGGCCGCATCCTCATCCCACTGTACAAGAGTTCCCACCGAACCCCTTCTCTCCCACTCGCTCCCACTCTGCCTCATTATCAGCCTGTCGATCGGATATCTCTATCACCTTTGGGATCGTTAGCTGCTGCCTGCGAGCTCAGTGTACATCACCCACTGAGGCAGCATCATCTAATATCTGTCTTTAGCGCCACCCTTCACCAAATCCAGGCAGGAAAACACACAGGAGCAGAGCTGACTGAAAAACAGAGTCACCAGCAGGGGCTACTCTAACAAAAGCTGATTCTGTTATAAAAGTGAGATTTGTGGATGAGCAAGTCTGATAATCATGCATGATTTGTGGCAGAAAATATGAATCCATATGTTTAATCGCTGTCAGTTATTTTCTTAATTGCGCAATTGATTGTTTGATGTGTAAAATGAAGAAAAGTTCACAAATTTTGACCACAACACAAAGATATTCAGCTTATTGTCTTAGTGAACGAACAAAACCAGAAATAAAGTCAAATTGATTATCAATTACCAAAATTGTCATTGATTAATCAAATAGTTGACAAATAATCAGCTAGTCGTTGATGCAGTAATGACCCCGTGTCATCTTTTTTTTTATTGCTCTACAGAGAGACAGATAGTTTTTTTCTTTTTCTAAATACAGAACAAGCTAACAATTATGAGTACATGCCCAGGTAGAGCTGCTGCTATCATTTATTATCATTATCAACAGTGTTTTGCATAATTTACTAATAATTTGTCTATGAAACTGAAAAATACCCCTCACAATTACTGATGAAATTAAAGTTTATTTGATTTAGTGATGCAAAAAGGCACAAATAACTAAATAATACCCCCCCCAAATAAATAAATAATGAATAATTCTTAATAATAGAAACAATACAGGAGGTGACAGGTGGAAATGTGTTGAATCAACTATTCAAACCTCAGAATATTTGATGCATCTAATTGTTTTAGGCTATTTTAGGATATATGTGCTATTGATAATGCGTTTACTGAACCTGTATTGAATGTGCATGCCCTAATTTCCATGCCTTTATACTGTATGCGTGTGCATCTGAGCTGTTTAAGGATATGCATACCTACAGCACACAAAACACCTGGGTCTGTACATTGCCTCCTGGCTGTGTTGTAAAATGGCAGCATAATTACGGCCTCCCAGATGGTGCTGTTTACCTTCATTTGGACATCGCTTGAGCTTAGAGAGGGACACAAAATACAAAATACAGCTGCCCCCTACTA
>JAPTYQ010000002.1:31769082-31781742 GCA_029814465.1 Ostorhinchus cyanosoma
TTTTTGTCACACCAAATGTGGTAACTTCATTGACCTTGATTGTCTACATTACAATAAAAAATCTTGAAAATTTTCACAAAAGTAATAAAGTCTTGTTATATCCTCCAATAACACACTAAGGCGGAAAATTTGAATTCCAGATTATTTAAGAGTATTTCAGAGTATTTCAGAGTACATATAAGTGCCCAATAAAGGATTAAAGCCAATTATAGCTTTTACTTAATCCCTAAGTTCACTCACAGAAACAAAGTCATTATAAATAATTGAACTGTCTTTTAGCTTTTCATCACAATATTTTTGTATGAGCACAATTTTAAGGAAATTTATGCAATAACCATGAGTTTAATGTCATATAAAAATGTATATTCTATCTTATTAATCAATAGCAGTCATATCATTATTTGACCAATATAGATAGATGGCTGCATCTGTAATAGACATACAGATACAGACATAGATGTAGATAAAGTCACTAGAGCTTTAAACTTTATTTATACTGTAACAGGATCATTTTTGCAGCATGTAGAAAGGGGGGAGTTGTAAGTCAACATTACCAGAGGGGAGGTCTGCTGTAAGTTTTTGTTGGCTGCCACCAGGATGTTAGATGTTAGAGCCGATGAGAGTAACCTTCACCTCTCTCCCACCCCGTTATTCACTCCCCTCACCAGCCTCATCCTCCTCCTCTCTCTACCTCTCCCTGTTGTTTTCCCTCTCAGTTGCTTTAATCTTAAGAGCGGCTGCCCCTGATGAGGAAGATCAAAGCATCCCTGCACCGAGCACAGGTCACCAACTCCATCCTCGTGATCACGGTGCACGATGATATTATTGATTTCTCTAAGATCAATCTCGTCAGCTGCTGTTATCTTTTATTGTACCAAAGAGAGCTGGACATGAAGAAAGAGGAGGAGGAGGGGGAGGAAGAGGAGGAGGAGGAGGAGGAGATTCCGACCTGTTATATAAGTTGCAGGGAAGAATTTTCACAAGGTAACAACAAATGAGTGGAACACAAGTCCACCAATGTCTGGGTTGTTATTGTTCATTTTCTTTCTTTCTTTTTTTTTTTACTTTTCAGTTAAATTTGTCTGTCGTGTCAGAGGGACGCCTGTGCAGATCTGGCAGGGAGAGCTTTTCTGAGAAATGAGCGAGATGAATGCTCTCATAGCCACAGGGAGTTGCATGACGTCAGTCGCCATTCACTGTTTGTGCACAGTTTTGTGTTTTGTTACACACACACGAATGTATGAAGCAGTGTTTTTTTCCAGATGAATGCATGCATAGATGCCTAGTTCTTAAGTAAGATAACCCTTTGGAGCACGGCAGAGGTGTATTACATGGCTGCTGAGCCCAGAGTTACAGCCAGGGACCCAGTCGAAAGTGGTGGGAGGGAACGATGGAGGAGGCAGAAAGAGAGAAAGGGAAAGAGGGAGGTGAAAGGGAGTGAGGGGTTTCTATTTCAAATCTCCCCGGACCCCCAAGGCACTTCCGTTCTGGCTGCATCCTCTATACCAAAATAAATCATTCCCATCAAAGGATAAGCTCCAACCATTCAGCGCATGTCTTCATCCAAACGAAAGTCACAAGGCGACTGCATTTATCTGCTAAAAACTCATTCAGTGCATCCTAAAAGGACCAGCTGACTTCTAAATGGGACCAACACAAAATGAGCAGAATTAAACAAAAAACTAAATATATCCCAGCAGCATTATCTTAAAAATAGCTCATTTGGTGATAGAAAAGTACATCATTGATTCCAGTCCTTTTGGCAAACTTGTTTTTTTTTTTTTTTGCTATTATATAAGATCTCTGTTATGTTGCTCCATAGAGAGGCTGCTTTGTAAATGATCTCGCACTCTCTCTAAATTCTCTGCAAAGAATATCCCATGAGCAAAAGAGAAAGGGAAAAAGCTGATAATAATCTGCCAGTAATTCTTAACAAGACACAGAGTACATTTAATGCAGTGGAGCTCCAGCAGATGCACCCCTGAAGTAGTTGGATGCTGTCAGGTTTTTTTTTTTTTTTTCTCCTTTTTTTTTTTTCCTTTTTTTTTGCGGGTTGCGGTCTGTCTGTCACACAGATCAATAGGTGGTGCTCTTGCATGGGCTGCTGAACTTTTCCCCTTGTCCTTTTCCAAGTCGCACATGACGTTCATCTCTCTTAGAATACCCGGGTCGTTTGGTTTGCTTCGCTTTGCGACCAGACATGTATTATTAACAAATTGCTTACGTCACCTAGCATGTAGAAGAGGGGTGGGATGGGAATGGGGGGTGGGGGGGGGTCGTTTACGCAGACGCTGATGATGTGCGTCGCCGCCGAATTAAAAGCGCCAAATTGATGCCAGTTTAGGGAGAGAAGAGGCTGTTTTTGTTTTTTAATGCGTTTCTTAGGTAACTGCACAGAGAGGAGAGAAAGGACTGCGTGTCAACAAAATAGCAACGTGAAGCAGTCAGGAGCGCACACACGCACGCACACACATGCGGCTCTCCGTGCGCGCAGCCAAGGCTGTGCGTCCGAGTGCGCCAGTGAGTGTGTGTATTGAATTCAAATGCAGCAACACACCAGACCTGCAAATGCGGGACTGAGAGGAGGATGGCGATGATGTGTTTGGGGGAACGGATTACCAAGCCTTCACATTTTTTTTTCTTTTAGCGGCGTGAAATATTCACAAGATGCATCAACTCGGCACGGGTTAGCCCGCCTCTCACAAACATACACTGACCCGTGATAAGTAGCCTACTTCACAGGAATTCCAACCGTGCCAGGCACGATTGGCAGCATTAAACGGGGTAATAAATATAAGGATGCACCTACCATATTGACTTCAGAGACCATATCTATGCTGGCTATGTCTATATTCATCCCCACTGCCACTGGTGCACCTGTGAAGGAAAGGAGGCATTAATACAAGAGGCATGAATAATTCTCCCATCATATAAATTTAACAAATTCGTGATGCGCACAGGTTCTTCTCTGCTCCCCTCCACCTACAGGAACGACCGGCTGCATCAGCCTGATCAGAATCATAACGTTTATCACGCAGATGAGCTTTAATGCTGTTAATTTAGAGTTTTTAGAGAAATAATGAAACACTGATGAGCGGGATCGATCAAGTTAAAAGCCTGTCTTATCTCCTCCTCATCAAATGAAATATGCACATCGTTGCTCATAGCCTAATTGGAGAGGCCTATTTGGCTGTGAAGGGGTGATTATGTAAATTAAAACAGATTTTGCGATTCATTAAACATGTATTGCACGTCATAACGGCGTGAAAACATGACATTCCGTTTCAATTTGGTTGTTACCTCCGAAATCTGGCCTCAACCGAATGTCGTATCCTTTCATCAGTCTGTCCACTGTTTCTTTTACCAGAGGCATATTGCTTGGATCTTTGATATCCTTGACGCTGCGGAGAAAAAGGTGGTGTAATGAAAAAAAAAAACCGTATTAACATCACACGCCAGGCGCGCTTGAACACGACTACATGACATGCAAGACAGCGGACAGAAAACAGAAAAATGCTTACCTTTGCGCCCAGACAAAAGTCACTAATAAGGAAAAAGTCAAAATCCCAAAGTGATTTTTCCTGATCCTCCCCATCGCAACAGTTTTTGAGGTGGTTTCGGGATGCGAGTGAGGAGAGCGCACATCCAACTTACTCCAGACAGTGCAGAGGAGCCAATGAGGGGCGCATGCGTGCAGCCAGCCCAAGATCAAAGAGTGGAGACTGATGATGGTGGATGAGCAGTTTCCATTGCAGAGAAAAATATTAAAGGGACAAGTGGATGTGCGTAATGAAGAAACAAGCATTTATGCCAGGAAATGAACAACAACGGTGTGATTTTTCGCCGTGTTTTATTCTGGTTTTGTCCCTTGCGTGGCATAGAGGGACTGTGTACATGCTCACAAGGTCAAACGATGTGGGGTATAAATGATCACAGCCAAGTTAAGATCAAGTTTAGTCTTTCAGTGTTTAGAGCTACTAACTGCCTAATAGGACATATTTTCATTTGTACCAGGCTTACAGGATGTGCAATTATGTGTACCAAATAACCATATTCCATTCTTACAAAGTAATAATGATAGTAATATTAATAATTTCAGAGACACTCATGGGTGCTGTCCCACTCCTCCCCTGCAACGCTTCCAGGACCTGCAGTACATCTGAAAATGCAAAGGGAGCACCAGAGTACCAGAGCAGAAAGGTGGGATGGAAAACACAATCCCACAATTCATTTTCTCAGGTTTGAGTACATTTTTGAAGCTACAAGGAGGGATGCGAGCCTCCTCTAAATTGTCTTTGATCTTGTTGTAGTGGGAGCTGTGCTTCTGTAGAGGGCAGACTTCTGAGAGCATTGGTTCACTGTTGCATCACCACCAGTTACAGCCATCATAGATTATATCATCCACTTCTTTTTGATGTGTTTCTTGGTTTGTGTGTATGCGTGCAAGCATGTCTAAGTGTGCGTCTGAGCAGCATGTATACTGTATGTGTGTGGTGTTCGTGTTAGTCCGGGACCCTGGGAAGTTGTGTGTACGTTTGGGTTGTAAAGTGTCTGAGGCCCGTGAAGGACAACTCTTCAGCAGCTGATCAGAACACAAGTGGGCAGTGGTCACAGCCTGTGAAATGAATAGATGTGCAGCAGGAGAATAAATGAGTTTCTGATTCATTTCCTCTGTCACATGAGAGCAGTGCAAACGCTGAGAGCCTGTTCACACAGAGAGGTGGGGAAAGATGAGGCTGGATGGATACTGACGGTCTCTCTGGCGGCACATGCCCTTTTCCAGGTCCGTTTTTAAGAGGTCGTATCTGTGTCCCTGAAAAACCAGAAGAGCACAAACCGCAAATGTGAGAGGAGCATACTGATGCCTTTCCACATTCTGAACTGCTCTATCTGCAGCACACTTCACAGCCAAAAACTGCTACAGTGCTCCCTGTCTGTCCTCTCGGTGCCTTCTTCAAAAGTACCGAGCTAGAGACGTGGTGAAAATATGTAAGGGGAATAGATGTGATGCAGCTGTTCTCATGCTCTCCATCTTGTCTCTCTCATTATTCTGCAGAACGTTCTAAACAAAACAACCATAAAAATTCTCTGACAGGAACATGAGAAGCATGATGAGCAGATTTGCACCCCCCAGTGTTACATAACAGATCTCTCTCTCCCCCGTCTCTCTGTATCGCTCTGTGTTTTTGCACTGTATCTCTCTCCTTCCTTCTTGGACATGGAGCTTTGTGTTCTATAAGTGGCTCACTCATAAATGGGGATATGAATTGTCGCTTATTCATTTGGTTAATGCAAAGTATGTGCTGCTTTAGTTTGCCTGTGAGGCCCGCTCCCCATGGAAAAACAGTGCTGTCATTAAAATGGCTTTGGTTTTGCCAGCCCTCAGGTGTACCTTATATAAAAGCAGAGAGGTGTGATGCATATTTTTCCTCTCAAATTAACTGAGGCCCTTTTGTATTATAAATCTATGATGATGATAAAAGCCACACTGCTGGCGTCAATGCAGCAACAACACAATCTAACATAATTCACTTTTTTTTTGCTTACAACTCCTGGGGCTGTTTCAGCTTTAGAAATTATTGATGTCTTTATGCCTTGATAAAAGTGTGGGTAGTTATTGTTCCATTGAAGCTATCATCATTAGAGCAAAGTAAGACAGGTTTGTGCCTCTTTCAGATATAAAGTATCTAAAAAAAAAACAAAAAAAAAAACAACCTCATCAATTGAAAGAAAAGCTTTATTCCTCACTTGTAAAAGAATTCTGCACTTTCCAAGTCTGTCCTCTTTGTGTTTTGTATTTAAAGATATGTTGATTTGCAGCTGTCAGTTATAGCCACAGGGTTATAAGATTTAAAAAAAAAAAAAAAAGTTAAAAGTATTCCTATTGAACAATTCAGTTTTGTCTATTTCGACTCAGATATCCGAGGATTATTGAAGCAAAAGGAAGGTAATGATTCTTTCGACCATTTTCTCATTTCACAAATATAAGCCTCATAAGCCTGGAAAGCATGTTCAAGCATACTGAACATGTTTTACAGGCTGGTATATGTAGACAAAGCTTTGTTTTCACTGGTTTCCGGATAGACTTGAATGTAGACTAACATGTAAATAGTATTATCTCAGTGGAAGTAGAAGAGAAGAGTAAATAGGATAGAGATGGTGAGAGTTAATATTATCAAATCCTGTGGGAGAAATTTTTAAAGGCAATGATATAGAGTCAAAAGAGAATTCAAACAAAGCACAGTAAGGCTCTCATGTAGCTCCATCCATCTGCATTTGGACAATAATGAAAGTAGATGATTTATTTTAGATTTCATTTGATTTGGATGCTCAGTCTATAGGATATGAGCAGGATCAGTCATTGTTTTGGTGAATGTAATGACTATACCTGGCTTGCTCCATGGTGTCCTTGGCCAGGTAGATGTACCAGTAGACTAGGTTGAAGAGCGCGAAGGCCAGGGGGAAAAGCATGCGGGCGTACTTGTCAATAGGGCTTGTGCCAGCCAACTGTGGGATTTGAGGAAAAGCTGAGCCCTGCTGGAGGAAGATTGGCAGTGGTGGAGCATCATCGGGCTCACTGCGACAAACCGAGTGGTTCCTCCTCTTGAGGCCTCCACGAGGGCTGCTGTCCGACTGTTGAGGGCCAGGCACGTTTGAAAAGGAAAGCACAAAGAAATGAGATTGGTATTTTGTAGCGATCACCTACAGATATGGATGTAAAAACAAGAGGAAGTATGCGTCGGTGGTTTTAACATGTGGGTGTCAGGTATTCCAGGCTGCAAGTCATTGCTATTCCTGTGGGAGCTTCATCTCAATGGTATACCAACGTCCCTATGGAATGCAGCAGGTAGTTTGCTCGATGCCCATAGGGTGGTGAGGAGATTATGCAGTGAAGACTGCCGGAGTTGTTCTCTGTTCTCACATCGAGGCTATTTTTAAAGCATCTAACCATGAGCCCTACACGTGAGACAGATCCCAGGAGGACGCTGGGTGGCTTACTGTATTAGCATAAAGCATATAGCAAGAGAGGAGAGCGGTACAACTGCTCATATTACTATTTAATGCATAGTGTGCTTGCATGGGTAGAATGGAAGAGGCAGGGTGACTACTTGAGAATGCAAAGAAAAAGACCTCTTATCTGTGGCATGATTTTTCTGTCTCTAAATCAGAGCTGCAGCCTTCCTGTTCAGTATCAAAGTCACTTCAGGTCTTTCAGTGATGAGAATATACATCTTGAGTCCAATCATGCATGTAAATGTTTTTAGGATGACATACAGTAAATCACTTTGTCATATAAGCATATGAGGATAAATCCCCATTAAATCTTACAAACTGCATTTTCTTTTTGTCAGCCCATGCATCTGAATATTTACATTGTAAAAAGTTTGTACATTTCTTGCTTTTTTTCCCCAGTATCTTATTTGTGAGATTTCCCACCTGTGCAGTCAAGTAAGTTCAACTGAATCACATCTGTTACTTGAGTAAAAGTAGGAACATCACAATGTACAATAGACTCTGTTACATTTAAGAGTCACACTGTCAAAACCTCACACACAAATACCTGGCATATACAAAAACTACAAAAGAATAAGGATCAACCTATACCTAAGGTATCAAAAATGGAGAATTACTTCTTACTGAGTTATAATAAATTGTTGCATTATTGTGTTTATCTGTTGTTAATGTAGGATTTATTTTAATAACTTCATTTTGTTTTATAATAACATGATAATTTGTAGTATATTTTAGAATAGTTTTTTTTACTAATAATAAGAAGCTTCAAACTAGAAACTAAAGTAAATGTAGTAGAAATACAGTATTTGCCCCTGAGACGTAGAGTATAAGTATAAAAAGGTAGAAAATAGAAATACTGATGTAAGACACGACCTTGAATGAATGACTTGTTACATTACATTATGTACTTATTTACATTTCATGACCACTGGTAGATTGTGTTGATAAGTAAAATCATTCATTTTCATCCTTTATTGCTAGATTTTATGTCTGTTCTTGCAAGTTTTACAAAATTTCTATGGTTTTCTTTTTTTCATCATGTTTCATATGTTGTGAAAAAGAAAATCTATTTGTCTTTTCTTTAATTGTGCAAACTTTTTCACCAAAATCATTTCACTTGTAATCCTGATTTGCAACAGTCAGCTATTAAAAGGGGCTGGATGGTACTTCAGCAGGAAGGTGATCCCTTCTTATAAGTCACCTCCATATTTTAATATTTTATATTTTACTTTTATTATTTAGATTCAGTCATCCGCTCACCAATACAGTGTCATCTTCGTCACTGCCAGTGGCCAGCACCTCCAGCTTGTCCTGTCTGGCTTTCTGCTTGTTCAGACGATTGGCCTGCAGGGTGGCGAAGTAATTTACTGCTGCAAACTCTACAAGAGCGGACGCCACAAAGGCAAAACACACAGCTATAAACCAATCCATGGCAGTGGCATAGGACACTTTGGGAAGCGACTGTCGGGCACTGATGCTCAAAGTGGTCATGGTCAGCACTGTGGTGATGCCTGGGGATTTTATTCAGACACAGAAATATAACAGATCAGAATATAGAACATGAATTGTATGATTTTTCCATGTAACTGCAGAGAGAGGAGGCGTACCAGCAACTGTGCGAGCAGGAACAGATTCCTTGTTGATCCAGAAAGAGACTTGTGAGAGAACGACTACCATTATAAGGGGAATATAGGTCTGTATGAGGTAATAGCCCAGCTTCCTCTGGAGATGGAAATGGACCACCTGCACAGAGTAGTGACCTGCAAGATAAACAGCATGTGTGGAGAGCGCAACCCCGGGGGGACAGAGCAGGTTAGCACGCACAGAGCACATGCCCTTGCCTGCCCTTGAAACAGAAGAGCAGCTAAGAAAAAAAAAAACATATAGATATTTTGCTGCTGTTAACACTGGAATAACCCACAAACTGCAGCACACAAAGAGGTGAGGAGGAGGAGGACAGCAGGACAAGAGGGAGGAGGGAGCAGAGTAGACATGTGAAAATGGGATGAAGTCGAGAAGAGGAGGAAGGGGGAGCATGTGAGGAGGAGGAAGCAGGAGGCAGGAGGAGAGGATGCAGTGTCACTATGGGTAACACTGGCCTGTTCTGTCTAAACACATGCATGCAGACATTCGCATAACAAATCCATGCTGCATCATGTACACACACACGCACACACACACACATATACATACTGAGGCTCTCTCTCCCTCCCTCTCTCCCTCTCTCTCTCTGAATGCTAAATGGGTATCATCCCTGCCTCATCCTTTTCCTCCTTCTTACTGGAATCTGCAAGGTTCACAGCAGGGGAGCACTTCTCCTTCTGGTGGAAAGAGAAAATGCACACACACTACTCCATCCTTCCTCCGTGTCAGTGCATTCACTAGGTCTTAAACCCTATAGTTCTTTTTAAGGCACACCATTCGCATTAGCCTTGACCACTTAAGCATCTTAGATGGCTGTTCAAGGAAGTCTGGGCTTTTATATCGACTCTGCTGCGGGAGAGTAATGGACACTAGTGCAGACTTTGAGGAAAGTCACTTGACCTCTCAGATTCATTATGTGTCAAGACAAAAATTTAATTAAACTCTTAAGTGCAAGTTTGTTGGCTGTAACTGTAAATGCAATGAACATTACCTGTGTTTGCTTTGAAAATCTCACTGGACAAAGTCTGTCCCACCAGGTCATACTCAAGGAGACTCATGGACTCCTTGGGACAATCGACTGATGCAAGTGGTCCCTTCTTCCAGGTGAACATGATTTCACTACTGGTGTAGGCATCTAAAATAGCAAAGACAGTTATGAAACCCTTAAAGCACATGATGCATGTCCACATTTATGAATCTGGACATTATTGGACATCATTAAAGCCCCAGGAAAGAACTCAGTTTTTATATGATAAGTCTACACAGCAACTATCATCCAATACCTGGTCCAACTATGATTAAAAAGTCATTTTGTAGGTATTCTGAATGGTATTTTACATTTTGCTGACTCATCCTGCACCAGGGAGTGTTCACTAATTTGGCATCTAATTAACCACTTCACAATTTTTATTTTCTTCCTCAGTTGCTAAAAATTCTAGTTAGCAAACAGTGCATAGGGCCAATGAGTGGGCTTGCAGTCACCATTTGTCACTAGGCCATTATGGGCCATTGCACCACAGGTGGAACTGACCACATTTTTAGCACTAGAGGCTAGATTCCTATTTTCACAAATAAAAAACATATTAATAAACTAAAAGAAACAGCACTCCACTGGCTGTTTCATGAGTTTAATCCTCTCTTTAAAAAGCATCTGCAATACTCACAGCTTCCAAACCTGAGAGGACAGGCGTGTCCATCCATGGGGAAGTCCATCAGTCTCATTGGACACTCTGCACTGATTGTCAGTCTAATGACAAAGACCACACAAAGAAAACAGCCTGGGTCAGTCATCAGTCCTGTAATAGACTCACAGACAAAGCAGAGCCTTTACAATATTGAATCACCTCATTGTATACAGAACTGTCCCATTCTTCATGATGCGGAAAAGCTTGTTTGGTGTGGTCATGTTATGGGATATAGACTTCTTAGAGTTACGGAAGAAAGTGTCTGGGGTCCAGATCTTATCCACCATGAGGTTGTTCAGCCGCAGGATTTCAGTTGGGCCCTCAAATTTCAGCCGCTCATCCACCCATGTCTGACGGAAGAACATGTCCATGGTGTACTCCTGATATGTGAACACAGCTTGTTAGTAGATGAAAAAACTTGCTCTGGGAATCTGAATATTTTAATGCACTTTAATACATTAGCATGCTTAATACAGGAGCTATTTCAACTTTCTGCAGCCAATTCATAGCAGTCCAATATGAGGATGGATGACGAGGCAATGATGGATGCCACTCAACCCAGATAATCATTAATCAATCTATTCAGCCATTCTCTCTGTCTGACATGCTGTCATATTGATTTAGAGGCCATCAATAATGGAGTTATAGGGCTGGTCAAACAGATTAAAGCTCATTAGATGGTCTCATGGCAGATTGCCCATAAGGCAGACATTCAATGGTCACTGAAGCGTTGTTATCTCCTGCAGTCAGCACATATACATCTCCTAACAGAAGTCATGTCTCACCATCTCAACATCTGAAACAGGTCCAAAACTGGTGACAAATATGTCTGTTTTCACCTCGGTAATTCCACCTGAAATAAAAATTCACACATGTACAATGCACACAGTAATAACCAGTGTATAAAACATATAAGGCCTCTTGTCCTTCACTTCAGGTTTAAGAGTGTTGTACAAAGTACCTCCAGATCCAGGTCGCAGTCTGTTGTCATAACCATCCAGTAATCGATCCAAAATACGAGTAATGTCGTCCGAATTAATCTTCTCCCTCTCATTTCCATGAACATTACCAAGACTGCGAAGACAAACAAGGTTAAACTCCCAGGGTCAGTGTTTTCACCACCAACATTTGACTAACAAAAGACTTACTTTATCCACCAGATAAAAATAACAAAATTTATTGACAGGATCATCCTTTACAGCAAGTATCACCACCTTCTCTGTCAACTTTGTAAATTAGACATACTTCAAAAAAATTATTTAGAAGATGAGTAAAATAGCACTATAGCCTTTGACGTCTCTGAAGTGACTAGTGGAGAAGCAAAATGACACAGAAGGTACTAAGACAGGAAGAGTAATCTAATTATCAGATTAGCAAATCCACTCCTTTTTTTAGACAAACAGCAGAATCTTTTAGGGTTCCAAATGACACCAAAATGAAATAGTAAAAACCATAATAATGAAAAATTAAACGAACAAGCATCCAGAGAAATCAATATAGATCAATGTCAAATCTGTCTTCTGTCTTTTTTGTGATTTGTATCATGCAATTTATTTTTCTGACAGCAGATGTCGCCAAAAGGCGGAAGGCTGTTGACAACCGGAAATGACACACACAATGAGTCACGAAGAAGAAGTTTCGAGAGCGTGCGAGGCAATAATAATAAGGCAAGAGTTGATGCTAAGCTAAATACTAATATAAATCTAGTTTAAGGTATTTTAGAAACCAGTGTTATAAAGCATCCAAAAGATAAATAGTGACCAGTATTTCCCGCGTTATATAAGTTAGCAGCACCCCTCTGTCATCCAGATATAAGTTAATTTGCTAAGGTTAGCCGAGCTGTCAGCCGGTGTGGGACCCCAGGATGTCAGTTCACTTTGAGGAGAGGAGCGGTGTCGTCCCCTGTAAAACTCCATGGGGCTCCTGGTACCAGACCATGGAGGAGGTCTTCGTGGAAGTCGAGGTTCCTCACGGAACGTCAGCCAAGGAGGTGAAGTGCCATTTAGGATCCAAGAACATAGAGCTACACGTCAAAGGAAAGGAAATATTCAAGGTAGGCTGCTGGAATGATCTGTATGGCATATTCCTGTTGAATTATAAAGAAGAAGAATGGACTACAACCGATACTTTAAGGTTTGGGATTACAAACTCCCTCCCAGGCTTCCATCATACCAAATGGCTAATATAAACAGGTTAATATTTACATTTTCTCAGCCATTTTCATGCATTAATAGGCTAGAACAGGGGTGGCCAACCCTGGTCCTCGAGAGCCACAATCCTGCATGTTTTAGATGTATCCCTCTTCCAACACACCTGA
>JAPTYQ010000002.1:31789446-31824758 GCA_029814465.1 Ostorhinchus cyanosoma
GAGAATGAAATGGACATTAAATTCTGTGCCAAGTAGTCTTAAAAAGTTCTTTAAAAACTCTTAAATTTAACTTGTAGAAACCTGTAGGAACCCTGTTTATATCATGTATTAATAATAGCTGTTTTTTTGCACCTTTTTAATTTGCATCTTTATTTTGACACAGAACATGTCATACACTGTTCATTACATAATGCTGAATAAATTTTCTGAAATAACGTGTTGATTCAAGACTTCTAACCATTGGAATATGAACACAGACAACACCTGTGGAAACAGTTGCCAACAACACTCACATCAGACATGCCATTGTCGTGTATCATTCATTTCCCATGAGGTTTTCTCTTCATCAAAAGCATACCAGTGTTGTTGTTTTTTACTGTAATGAAAAACTTTGTGCAGTAGTTAGTGATTTTTTTTATAGATAACATTAGAAGAGACCAAATTGTGTTTAACTTATGCTGAGATATGCAGTGTAGACAGTTATAGGGGGTGGTGGAATGCTTCTTTTATCAGTTTCTTTGTGAACTTGAGGTTAAAATGGATGAGAAAGGGGCCCCTTTGAAGGGATCACATGGGCCTGGTTTTCAGGAGTCCTGCAATATGAAAGTAAAAAAAAAAGAAAGAAAAGAAAACAAGACATGACTCCAGAAGAAGTTATTAGTGACGTGTAGTAATCGTAACAAAAAACAGGCACAGATGCATTTTGCCAGTTGTACAATTCACCTGATTTTAATATTAAAGGAAAACCTTAGATAACATATTCACAACAGTTTTATTGTTGTAAATACCCTTCCTTTGCCAGATCAGCCATGCATTAAAATAGTTTTTTGCAGTTACCCTTAACTGACCCGGACAAAGACATCCCTGATTAGATGGAAAGAGTGGAGGAAAAACACTGCCAGAACAATGTCCTTTGTCTTTCCATGTGGAAAAGAAGCAGCTTGAATAATGATCCAAACAAAGGACAACTGCACACACAGCCAATACTCTATGGAAAGAATAATCACCTTTAATCCTTCCTCAAACTCTTCTTTTAATGAAAATCATTTGTGATTTAACTCTTCTGAATGATTATAACATAGGTGGATTTGTAAAGTTGGCAAACACCAGGCCACTACAACAATACTGCACGTTCTGCTTCATCATGTCAACATAATCTTATATAATCCCAGTAGGACTTTAAAATAGTAAAGTTTATATTGTATTATAGTCTTGTATATGCGCTCATGTGTTATTTTTCTTGTGTGTCCAAAGGAAAATAGTGCACTTTAAATTGGTATTTTCGAATATTTATGGACTCTGTCTTCTTTAATCTGGTGGAAAGTTTAATGAGTTATATGCTGATAGATAGTCTATTTGATGATATATTCATTGATCCAAGGTTTTTCTATTTAGAAAAGACAGTCAATTATAGTTACCTCCCTGAGCAGTTTAAGTTTTAATACAGAACGTGGCTGTGGTTGACTTGATTTATACGACAATGCAATCTGGGTCAATCTGTCTTCATTAGTGTTGAGGCAATGGCTGTTTCAGGAGATTGTAGTCTTATTTTAAGCCTAAATGACTAAATAAACAACATCAATTCCATTTTGAGTTCATGTCTATTTGTAATACTTTGTCACCACTAAGTTGCTCTCCACACTTTAAACCAACTGATGACATGGTATACTCCTATTTACTAAAAAAAAATAACCTGCTCAGATTCATTTAAAGAAAAAAAAAGTAATGGCCAAAGTCTAGTGTTAGGGCTAAGCATTTCTCAAAACGCTGATATTGGAGATACTGGGAAAAAAAAAAAAAGAAAGAGGATTTTTTTTTTTTTAATTCAAGAAAGCTTGGAAATGTTCACCTCAGTTGCTCTGACTAATGACATTACACTCAACTTACTGTCTTTTTCTGCAGCAAAAACCTCACCTATTCACAACAGTCCAACATGTTTTGGTATCTGACATCATGCGAGTTTGTGTGTGTTTGGGGGGGGGTGGGGTTCTGGGTCTCCCACTACTTCTGATGGGTCTCTAGCTGAGTTGAGACCAGATGCTTTCTGTTGAGTTGATGGCTCCTTCTGGGTGATATGGACAAAAATTACACTGCTATATATTTAGGCAAAGTGGTGATTAAGTGTATTTTTTTGGTTTGACTAAAAATTCCAGTTGTATTTATAACCCTACAAGATGTCACACACAACCATTATTTCAGCCTGTTTATTACAATAAAGGTTGAAGTACATGATAAATGAACATATAGGCTATTTTTCACTTGCAGTGCATAATGCTTCCAAAAATATTTAACATACGGCAAATTGAACATAATGTTGAAAATGGAAAGAAAAATGGCCTGTTCTGAGAATGCATTTGAACATAAACATAATGTAGATGGCATTGATATAAAATGTAATGAACTAATGAGAGAAAAGAGGCAGATAATGAGCCGTCTCTAACAAAATACTAACCAGCTACCAGACACAGTATCGAGCCGTGTTTGTGATGTAATGCAGTTTGACAAAAGGAGAGGCATTGAGTGACAAATACTTTTAGGGTTTCTTTCACAAAATATTGCACACAACAGCGCAGTGTTACATTACCTGCATTACTGCAGTCAGTCCCCTCACAGTGACAGTTCACTGTTTTGTCTCCATCTTTCTGAGCTCATCATCTATATGTGAACTTTTTAGCTGTCATCACCTCACAGCGGTACTGCAACACATCATACAAATGAAGCTTAAAGTTGATAACCCAAACACATTTGTTTTGATATAAACAGACTTTACGATCATTAACGCTTCATCCCATGATGCAATGCTCTTTGTAAAATACAGCAGCTGAAAGTGTGTGTGTGAGAAGCAGAGGGCCATTGGCTTGAGAGAAATGAAGAGCTGATGCCAGAGTCTTAAATAATTTATGTGACAATTTCTACACAGTGTTGGTAATATAGCCATTTGTAACATTCCACACAGAACAAGCCTAAATAGATTAAAGAGAGCCTATTATGCTCATTTTCTGGTTGAAAAGGGCTTTATGGCTGGATGCCACTGAGGATGATCTCCATGTTGGAGTGACCCAGGCGTTGGTGGTGGCTTCTCTCCTGCAGCCCCCTCTGCTGGAGCTCTCAGAGAAGGCAGGACAAAAAGACTAACAGTCAAAAAGACTCATATAAGACCAGTGTTTCTGAAACTGGGGCAGGCCCTCTAGGGGGGGAAGCTTGCGGCATGGGATCACTCCTGGGTGTTTTTTCTCTTCTTCAGGTTAGAACATGTAGCAGGTGGAACTAATATTTAAGAGTTGGAGCACCCTGGATGCATTTTAGGGGCATACAACAAACCAATCTACTGCCATGGTGATCTGTCGCTAGATTAGAAGAATTTTCACCCTCCAAAGGGGGGGCCGACAGAAAAAGATTGAGAACCACTGGATAAGACCAACAGTGAGAGAGAGGGGGCAACATCTCGTGGTTTTAGGGTTGACAATGTACCTGTAACGCATGTCTTCCTTCAGATATCAAAGCAGCTGGTTTAATTTCAGGAGTATAGGAACAGGGAGATGGAGGTGGGACAGTTAAGCCTGAGTTTAACCTGACACCATGTCAGCAGATACAGATGTCTGTGTGGATTCTCTCCAGGTATCTTGGCTTCCTCCCATTGCCCAAAGACGTGCACCTTAATAGGTTAAGTGGTCATTCTAAATTGCACATAGGTATGAATATAAGAATGAATGGTTGTTTGTCTGTATGTGTTAGCCCTGTGATGAACTGGTGACACGTCCAGGATGAACCCCGCTTTCACCCACAGGTAGCCAGGATAGGCTCCAACACCCCATGACCCTTACAAGGATTAAGCAGTTCATATAATATAATATAACCCTTTGAATTCCTGGCATTTATCATGATGTCACCCTGTTTTGAGATGGAAAAGCAGAAAAAAGTGAATTATTTTCAATAGGCCTGTTATATACAAGTATACATGCAAATGCATACAAATGTTTGTGTTGAATTATACACACATACTTCTCAGGGTTAAAGCATAAGGAAGAGGGAAATCAGTGACATCTGGTGGAAAAACATGTTTTTTTTTCTCCATAATATGGAAAATATGGTCAAAATGACGCCACCTGGTGGAGAGCAATAAAATCATGGGTTCTAGGAAAAAAAAGTCCAGATTGATACCCAGATATAAAAAACTTCTTGAGTGAAGTGAGATAAAAAATTGCGGTCTGAATGGGTTTCAATGGAACACCTTTTTGCATGTTTCCACATGTAACACTTAGTGGAGGAAATAAGCTGCAATAAAAATACACAACATGACCACAATTCACACATGAACACAACCTAAATTAACCCTCCCAAAAATAATGAAATAAATAAATTAACCAAAAAAGTTAAGCATGAAAAGCGCGTAAAATAAGCACAACAGTCCCTCAGAAGTAAAATAGTGCATTAAATTGCGTAGTGAGAGCATAAACCCTCTTGTCAGAGAACATGACTCATGATTGGAAACACCTGCGCGTGTGTAATGACGGCACGTGCTCGGTCGTGTTGACCTCGGGCTCTGACGAAGAGTCTCTCCGAGTTTTCACCGGTTTCTTTGTTTATCATGGAGAAGCACATGCTGGTGTCAGCTGTCCTTCCTTATTTTCGGACGGTTGTCTTGCTGCTGGTGGTGACCTGCAGCTGCCCGGGGGTCGGGCCCTCTCCGGCCGCCTCCGGGGCCGTGCACACTCCGGAAGACTTCACTCAGCATCCGTATGGAAGCATCTTCTCCCCGCTGCTCAAAGCCTTGGAGGAGCACGGAGGGTCGAGGTGGAACCCGGGCATGAGGAGAAAGATGAGACCCGAGCAGAGGTACATCAAATACCTGACGGAGGTCTTCAAGAAATCCTCCAGAGCGCAGAGTACTTTAGACGAGATGGAAACCTACAACACAGTCCGACTGATGAAGCCCCAAGACGAGTGTCTGGCCCAGAGCTCCAAAGGTGAGTATGAGGCTGCAATGGGGGGGGGGGAGGGTTATAGTAGTAGTATCACTTTGGGCCCCACCATTTCAATACCACAAACCCTAATAATATAAGACTGTCCACGTATGAATCAATAATCTGCTTAAAATAGATTTCACGATTTTGATCAGAAATGTCTAAGCCTTTTTTTTTTTTTTTTTTTTTAACTTTTAATAATACTTTTAACTCAAAGACCCAGTGCTACATATGTGGCAGTTCCCAAATGAATTTTTCCTCTCTTTATACATTTCTTAACTGAGTTATCACTTTTTTCTTTATTTTAACAATAGTATCTTTCTTATTTTTCGTGTAACACATTTATTTTTCCATACTTAATTCACAGATCATGTAGATGTTCATAAAAACTCAGAGTAAATTCAAAGTCAATGAGATTAAAACAGAGGTAAAATTAAGAAAGTTACTTTTTCAGCAAAGATATTGCTAACTGAATGTAAAAACAAGTGTCTTTCTTCATTGTCATTGATCCAACTTCATGGGTTTTACTGGTGAATCAATGCTGTAGAAGATGATAGTGTTTCTACGTTCACTACAGACCCTCTGAACGTCTAAATATCTGCATCTACATATCTGGTGACCATGAAAAGATGACAAACTGTATTTTACACCAATTATTTACATGGATTGATGGGGTTAGTGGCTCAACAGGTATTAAACAGTTTAGATCAGTACTGTAAATGGTTTGTGTTGCCAGTGGCTGTTTGAGTCTTTATGTGTTAATGATAGCATTCAACTTTTGGTTTATCTATGGCTCATTATATGGAATATAATAATACTATATTATTATAATTTAGTGTGCAGAACAAAACATTTCTAACTGTATTTTTTTTTCAGCTAAAATTAAGTCAAAACTAATGTAAGGAATCAAAT
The DNA here is from genome assembly GCA_029814465.1 of Ostorhinchus cyanosoma. NCBI lineage: Eukaryota > Metazoa > Chordata > Actinopteri > Kurtiformes > Apogonidae > Ostorhinchus > Ostorhinchus cyanosoma. The sequence continues at coordinate 31,795,323 of JAPTYQ010000002.1, forward strand.
ATTTATTAGTATCTTGTTAAGCCAATATTATTTTACAGTGATTGTTTTTGTTTGGTTTTTTAATCAACTAATAAGCCCTTAGATTCAATATTTTTCCTCCTACAGTGCCCTTGATCATTGGTTAACAATGTGCAAAATGTTCACACATCCACTGGTGCTCATGAAAATAGCTGGTGTTAAATGTGCTGCACTGTACAAAATATATCTTCATTTCAGAAACGCATACTTTTCTTCTACACATCATACACAGATATATTTTTTACCTACACATTTGTCTAACAGTTTGTTACTTTCAACATTGCAGCTTTCCCATATCAATATATCTCCTGGTGTTTTTTTTGTTTGCTTTTTGAATGCTTGTGATAAATTTAAGGGTTCGTGCCTTTTTTAGTGGGTTGAGTTTTCTCTTGGATTGGCTTGAAACAACAATGTGATGAACATATAGAACAAACTGTGTTTCACGTTTTGTTGTGTATAGTTATACTTGTACAGTATTTAAACAAGGGTTTGAATGCAGAGCTTTTACTTGTAGTGGAGTATTTTCAGTGTGGTATTATTACTTTGACTAACATCTGGATACGTTTTCCATTACCTAAATATCCCCATTTTAATAAACAAAAACAAATCATTAGACATGGGGGGCTTAAGGCACAAGTTTTTAGGGCTCAAGACTCCAAGGACTCAACTTGACTTTGAGTTGTGGCAGATGACTTTACAAGTCCTCCTGCACAGAACATACTGAAGTCACATTTGATTGTCCTTTTACAATCTGGTGATTTCTAATGAAATGTTTGTCAGTTATTATAAATCAGTCTCCAGGTAATTTGAGAAACTCAGAGGGAATGAAGAATACAGTAGACTAAACTCCACTTGCATTGTTTAATAGGGCCAACTGAGAGGATGCCTCAACGTTTTCAGAGGATAGATGTTAGAAGTTCATTTGACTTGTGTTGCTTGGCTTCCAAAGCAGTGATTCAATTTGACTTGCTTTATTTTCACCACAGAAACCTGAACCTTGTTTCAGATTTAAAGGTTTAGACCCAAGACTTGGTTGTTTGCTTATGTGATATTTACTCCCAAGTGCAAATTACTTGTATTTCCATAGGACAGTTTAAAGAAACATTTCAAGTAAACATTTAAGCTCCTTTAATAAACTAGTCTGTTCTGCTATGAAACTCACTGTTTTTGTAGAGATTGGCTAAATGGGTTGTTTTTAACCCTATTTAAAGTTTGTTATTCCTATTATTGTTGTACAATTATTGTGTGAAAAGTGTTTGTGGTTAATTGCATTTAGGGTTATAATTCCAGGGGTAATTGATGTGATTACTCTTTCTGAGAGTAGCATGTAAGAAAGACATAATACCATATGTTTTCTCACACTGTCTTACAGAGAGTTTTACGCAGGGTGTCTCCTACAGCCTTGATCAAATTCGGAAAAAAGAAGAGCTTCTGAAATCGACCCTACTGTACAGTTTTGACCCTGACAATGCTGCATCTTTCGACTCTGTGTGCTTCCTCAGCATCAAAGAGCAGGATCACTCAAACCAGTGTCAGCTGTGTCCTGAGGTCCACCTCGCTGTGAACTTCACAGCCAACGTAGACCAATGGAACGGAAGAAACTGGGTGGAGGTGGACATGACTCGATTTCTAATGCCTCTCCTAAAATTTCAGAAGAACAAAATACACCTGTTCATCAATGTCACCTGCCCAGAGGAACAAATACTCAGGGCTGATGGTCACAGAGGCACAATGGAGTTCACCCTGAGGTCCCCTCCTCTGCTTTTGTATCTCAGTGACACTAGTAAAATTGTCCATCAGAAGTTACTATCTAACACTAAAGCAGACCAAAAGCCAACGACTGCCACAGATAAACTACACAAGCAAATGATTTTTGAAGCAAAACACAAAATTGGGCTCAAGAGCAGATGGAAAAGGGAATCTCCAAAGAGCAAACGAGGTGATAAAAGCCTCGATAGCCACCTGCCCGAGCTACTGTCCAGCTCTGAGTTTCCAACAACTGATTGTGCCTTGTATGATTTCAGGGTACGATTTAGTCAGCTTAAACTTGATCACTGGATTGTTTTCCCTCCCAAGTACAACCCTAGGTATTGCAAAGGCATCTGCCCAAGGACCATGGGCTTTATATACGGCTCCCCTGTCCATACCATGGTACAAAACATCATATACGAGAAGTTGGATTCCTCTGTGCCCAGACCGTCATGTATTCCCTCCCACTACAGCCCGCTGAGCGTCATGATCTTCGAAGAGGATGGCTCCTACGTCTACAAGGAGTTTGAAGACATGGTTGCCACTCGGTGTACATGTCGCTAAGCCCCAGCTACCAACATTTGGCTTTTCTTTTTTCTACCTTGTTTACAAGCTGAAGAGAACATCATCACAACACGGTCGTCACATGTGAACTCTGCTTCAGAGTGCCTCCTTATTACCAAAGTATCAGATACTCTGACGATGCTCAGTGATTTCATGAGTGTTTAAAATCATTTGTGCATGAAAGATCTGGATCTGGAGCAGGTGTGGTTACTTAATCAAGAGTGTTTACTTAAAAAGTATTTTATCCTAATGAAAAATGTGGAAACATGACATTTATTTCTTTTCAGTAAGGATGGCAGAAGAGGGTGCAAATACGTCCTGTTCGTCATTGTACTGTGTTTTGTGATATGGAATCTGACACACTTGAAGAAAATGTGTGTTGTATAAGTTGTATGATTTTTTTTAAGTTCTTTTTTTTTTGTTAACTTATTTTGGGTGGGTGGTTTGTCGTTATTCTTTAATTTAACACAATGACCATTTTTAAGTAGCCCTGTTCTGGACAAATTATGAAGAAGCAGTCACAAACTCTTATCAAACCTTTTACATATCGTTTTATTCCTGGGGATTACAGACAGTCATCTGTCTTTATAATGTCCAGAATGAAAGCTGTCAAGGTTTCAAGGTGTATTTATTCTGGTCACTGAGTGACTGCATACGTATGAATTGACTGCATAATTATGAATTTCTACTGGTTGAATGTGACAAAATTCATGTCATGTCTGTCTATGCAAAATGAATGAATTCACTGTGTGTGTGCTCAGCTAGGGGATCTCCAAAAAGAATGAGAATATGTAGGAAAAGTTGGAAAATAAAAAAGAGCAAGCATAGATTTTGTCTTTGCAATACACTTGACTGAAAATGTTTCATTTAAAGGGGATCTGAGAGGAGAGTTGAAAAAACATCTACAAACTGCCAAAATATGTCAGTTAACATTTATGGACTTTGCTGTAGTACAAATAGTCCACACTCCTGACCTAAAGGTGGCGGTAGTGTGCTCAGAGTGCAGGTCCTGTGTGTGCCCGAATAAAAAGCAAGGACATCGGAAGAACATTTCACAACACAGTTGAGAAGCAGCACGGTGAGTGTCAATGTCACAGGGAAACGCTGTAGTCAGGTTTTTATGTACATTTTTTTACTTGACAGCGTGGTATATTTTTCATTTTTACGATCAATGTGAGTTCCGTGTTTTGGAAACTAACCCTTTAGGCAAGGAAAAGACTCAATGTCTGTTGCTACCTTAGCTAACAGTTAGCTTAACCCACTGCGGATAGACGCTAACAGTTGGCGCAGTTAAATCTAATGAATAAGAACTTTTAGCGTTCACAGTGTTATCTTAGATAATTATTAAAATGTTATGACAGTAACATACCCGAATCCATGACCCACGGTTGACTGTTTTTGAAATGCTAGCATCAAAACAGCCAAGCTTTAAAAATGCACTCAAATGATTTTCATTACAGGAGCTCCTTGTACTTTATAAATTTTAACTCCACATACAGTAGTTATGAAAGAAATAACTGTTGTCTGGATTATCTTTATGTAACTTTACCACTTTGTCTCAACTACTACGGAGCCAGCTAAACCACTGAGAAACTACACCTTGCCTTTACAGTACTTAAAAGTTAAATAGTTAAAAATCAGTAAAGCTGAAGTGATTATATTTCATGTACTGTTTGAATTTTGTGTTTACGCCACCAATGATAACTTAATATTTACGTAAAAATGATGAATAGACTGCTGTATTAACTGACTACTATTAGTTGTTTTGCATGAAGAATTTTAAATATTACACATTTTCAGTCAATATGTGCAGAAATGAGCAGGTCAGCAAAGGTGTAAAAAAAAAAAAAAATTTAAAAAGTATGCACTGGTTCACCAGGACCACAGCTGCCTATCGCCATGTATTATAACAGTACATATCTATATGTTTTAGAAGTGGGTGAATTGTTAGCCACTATGACCTGGAGAGATCATGGTCACTAAGAACTGAAAAAGATACAGGGAAAAATAAATCTGATGTATGTTTTATCCAGCCAGTTGCACAAAATTAAGCATATGCACAAGTTTACTTTATTAACTCATGTAAAGGTCTCTTCTGAGAGTAGACAAAGAAAACCGTAAATATAATTACAACAAACACTGCAAACTGGTAAATACAGCTGCCACTGTATTAAAGACAAGTAAATGCAAGATATTGTCAATATACAATCATAGGACAAGGTTGAAACCATTACAGTCTCTGACATGATTGCACAGACCTAGAGTATTATTTTTTCAGTGCTGTAATACTGTCAGAGGTGAAATCAAGGGAAAATAACAGAAGTTCAAAGTATTTGCCTTTCTCCAACAGGCTCCCTTCTACTCTACTCTCACTCTTTTTATCTGTTCTTTAATGAGAACTTTAGAAACCTGAGATAAAAGAAATAAGAATTAATTGATAAGGCCATGCAAAGGTCTACACATAAGTTACTTGAATATGAACTTAAATAGTTCATCCAACCGAGTAACTTTAAACCTAATTTACATTTTTGAAAGTTGTAGTGTACAGCAGTTTTGTTTTGTTAAAGTACCTGAACTAAACCCTAAGCCATAAATCTCAAAGATCCATGTCCTTTTAAGATGATGATTACTAAATACAGTGTGTGTGTGTGTGTGTGTGTGTGTGTGTGTGTGTGTGTGTGTGTGTGTTTATATATATATATATTTTGTCTTTTCAGATCAGCTCTCTGGTGATCATGGGCCTCCATTTTGGAAACTTGGCCAAAGTCCGGTATGTAATCACTTACAGCCTGTCTCCCTTTGAGCAGAAGGCTTTCCCCAACTACTTCTCCAAAGGAATCCCCAATGTGTGGAGAAGATTCTCAGCCTCCTTCTTCAAAGTTGCCCCCCGTAAGTGTATTTCTCATTTCTCTACAGCAGGGGTCACCAACCCTAGTCCTTGAGAACTACTATCCTGCATGATGTATCCCTCTTCTAGCACACCTGACAGTCATAATCAGGCTTCTGCAGAACTTGATGATGGGCTTATCATTTGAATCAGGTGTGTTGGAAGAGGGAAACCTCTAAAACACGCAGGATAGTCACTCTCAAGGGCCAGGGGTGGTGATCCCTGCTCCACAGTATGCAAATGTTTTAAAGTACACTGACCTGTATATTGGATGTATGTGTTTTTGTTGAATTCTTCACATGTTGCCATGTTAAGCAAAAAAAAAAAATGTTACTATTATACTGTATACTATTTCAAATTTGTCATAAATATTTGGTTGAGGACTTTGTTAGTAAACCCTTTATTTTTATAGTTATGACAACATGTAAAATAAAGTTTGATTGATTTTACTAGATACTCGTATTATGTTAAGAGTTGTCCATGGTGTGATAAGCCTGTTCTCTGCTCAGATAGTGTAGGGTCTAAACATTTTTGATGAAACAGGATTTGCACTTAAAACTATGAAACATTACTTAAGTTTTCTAGTTTTGTTGTTTCTAAAGCTCCAGGTTCTATTTTGGTTCATGCTGCTCTTTTTTTTTTTTTTTTTACAGCAATGACCATCATGTACCTGACATACACCTGGGGCAATAGTGTCCACCAGCAGAGCAAGAGGAAGAACCCTGAAGACTTCGCCAATGATGAATAAATCAATGAACCTCTGCCACCTTTCATTCAACTTCTTGTTATTGATTCCAACTCTGTATCTTTCAACAATAAAATAAACATTTATGTGAAATGAATGTTAACTTCTCTCATTCAGCCACTGTATTTGACATCACTGTTTAGCACTATAAAAATAAAAAATTCTAAACATTTTATTATCCTTAAATGTGGGTCCTAATTTTGCAATTTATAAAAGAAACTGAGTTTTTTGTGTTAAAAAAATTGCTTCCTACAATTTGATATGTAGTAATTAATTCAGGTATATTCTTATTTTTAGATATGTACATGCATTTCTATACTATCTGTCCATCAGTTGTCATGCTCAAAATCAGTTTTCCCAGCTATCTGAAGTCAGAATGACATGGAACTTGGCATGTACAGTTAAGATGCATCTGATGCAGAGATGGTGGGCTTCTTAATGAACTCTGCTTCAAAGAATGAAAATTGGGTTGTGGAGAAGGACTTGCCATGTGACCATTACTATTTTATGTATACTGAGACAATTCCTCTTGTTGCATATAGTAAAAGTTGATAATTAGCCCGATATGTTTGTGCTCTAATGGGTTTTATACACAGCCCCACTCCTTCCTGAACTTCAGGTGGCTCCTTTATTTCCTGTCTTTAATTATTGGACACATGGATTAAACCAGGTGTGCCTAATTAATCAGTAGTCAGGATAAGAAGTAGAAGACACACCTGGATTAATCTGTGTGTCCAATAATGAAAAGACCTGAATGTTCACTTGCATCCACTGTTTTAAAATGTCTAATAACTGCTGATCCACTAATCCTATCACTACATGTAAATAATTGAAGTAAAAAGCAGTATCTCAGATTCTAATGATCATTAGATATGACCCATTTGGACATAGTGAACATGGAAACACTGTCATCTACAACATTGGTTCACCATTAAAACTCATGTAGTTTGACAAATGACACTGGTTGTAAATGTTTTTTATGTACAGATAATGGTATATTTTGATGGAAAAAGTAAAAAGGTGTTCTGTTTTCTCAGTTTTGACATAATAACCACTGAATTTACTCTGAGCTTTTATGAATATGTAGATGATCAGTGAATTAAAAATAGGAAAATACATCATTTACACTAAAATGTTAAACGGACAAGGTAACATTTTAATAAATGGTGATAAATCACTGAGAAAATGTAAGATATAGAGAATAAGTTATTTGGAAGTCAACACAAAAATAGCCCTGGGTCTTGAAAAGTTAATGTCTAAGGCAGATCATTAGTAAAATACTGTAAACCAGTGTAACTGAGTAAGTGTGTGTGTGTGTGTGTGAGTGAGAGAGAGAGAGAGAGAGAGAGAGAGAGAGAGTGAGAGTCCCTGGTGGTGCAGTGGCATTCCTGGCCGCTAGGTGGCGCGCGGTGCTTGACGGTACTGTCTCTGCAGTCGGATGCTATTGGTCGCTGGGACAGAGAAAATTCCTGAACGCTCTCACGCATCAACCGGCCCGGCGTACCGCATGCTGCCGCTCAGCTTCATGGAACAAGAACAAGGGTGGATCACCGACCGTCCGCTCAGTTAAACCCAGTGTAGCCGCCACCGCTGCTGCTGTCACTTTTAGCACTTATTCGCGCCTTCGTTCTTCCTTGTACTTTTCGCTCTGTGCACTGTTTAGTTAGTAAAGATGTCAGTTGTCGGATTTGACGTCGGGTTCATGAGCTGCTATGTAGCGGTAGCCAGAGCCGGAGGGATTGAAACGGTCGCCAATGAATACAGCGACCGATCCACACCGTAAGTATACCGGTATTTTATATTTCTACTGGTGTGAATACATCTTCTGTGATATTGAAACGCACAAACTGGGAACGGAACGGCTCATGTTTATTATTGAATGAATCTGTTAGCATTGCTAACTAGCCAGTTAGCATGCTAACGGATTTCACAACAGGAAACGGCATGTGAGTGCTAAAGCTAAGCTAGCTGAACCGATACCATTGTGAGTTCAAAGAAATTCCGGTATCACTGATTTCTGTATCATGTTTCAGTGGTGTCTTGTTCTAAGAATTGCAAAGATATGATCAGTCGAGCCCTGATATATGATATATGACCTGGTCGAGCAGGTGATGTTTATGACAGTAACCATCGATAAGAGCGCATGATGGGAGGAGGCCGAGTCCTGAAATCAGAATGGCTTGATCCATTTATTGATACTCAATTTTTCGGCCATATTCAGCAGAAGACAATACAAGTAGACATCACGATCGCCACATTACATCACATTAAGTACTCAGAATAAGTAACGAATATAAGTAAATGGCCATTGTTGCTTCCACACACCTTACAAAACCGCCCAGTTGTAAAAAAAAAAAAAAAAAAAAAAAAAAAAGAGAGAGGGGGGGAAAACGATTGCAGAAGCAAGAACTGAATGATCTTTCCTGTTTATAGAGCATGCGTTTCTTTTGGACCACGGAACCGATCGATCGGTGCAGCAGCCAAAAGCCAGGTATGTTTATATTTGTAAATGGATGCGTACATCCCATTTCAGCTTTCAAATCACAAATGCGTTGATGTACATGTCAGTAATAAGATGGTATTTCTGTTTACCTGTTGAATAGGTCGTCACAAACTGCAAGAACACAGTCCAAGGGTTCAAGAGGTTTCATGGCAGGGCGTTCTCAGATCCTTATGTGCAGCGTCTCAAATCCAGCTTGGTTTATGACATTGCACAGATGCCCACAGGAACAACTGGCATCAAGGTGAGAGAATAAATGGGGAGTTAAATGGGTAATCTGGTGGAGTATAAAGGGTCTGAACATAGCAAAGTCACAGTGGATACACTACAACACCATGGTTTACGTAAAACACCAGCAGGCTGTGACTCATCTGAGCAGAAGGTGAAAGACAGAGATAACATCTGGTCCTCCATCTTCTGTCACACAGATGGATGACAAGGAATGGCTTTGTCACTGGGATATGACATTTATTTAGCCAGTATTCACACAAATCATATTACACACCGTCAAACAGTCCCACAATTAAAAAAGCAGTGATACTTTTTATTATAATCTTAATAATTGTTCATTGAATCACACCTAAGACTGTAGTTTATTTTTCAGGGTTGATTTCGGCCATGTGAGGTGTCAGTTTTTCCTGCTGAATGAAATAAAATTTTAATGCAAGAAAGCACAGAAAGCTTGCCGATGGACAATACTTATGACGCAATACATCTCTGCTCTCCAGTTGTGAAATACGCGTATGTCTTCACAAGCTGGTCAATGTATGAAATAAGTTCATAGAAGTGTAGGAGTTTGGTTAGAAATAAGGCTGTCAAGAATATTGAAAAATAATGTAATTATTTACCTACATTTTAATTATATAGGTCTGATCAAGCGGTATCACATGGACACATTTTGTGTTCTACAGTCTGTCATATAAGCAGAGTAACTTATACGCATGTATTATATTTATTTGAGTAGGTATTTATAAGCACTTTGACATTATGTGTAACAAAATCTGGGGAGAGAAAACTTTTAGGTGTAAAATGTCAAATTACTGCTCGGTAACACATGGACTTGAAATGGACATCAATTTCTTAAGCTTTACCCAAACATTCAAAACATGCGGTTCTCGCCAGAAATTGATATTAAGTAGGACAAAACCTTGTAGATATTTTGTTCAGCTATGCTGAAAGTAAATTTCTGAGTAAAATATTGAAATGTCTCTGTTTTGTTGACATGAGAAGGTGGTAACACGTGGACAGGTTGCCATAGTAACGCATGGATGACTCTTTACCATTGTATGTTATCACCCAAGATGTTGACTTATTTTTTTTAAATAACAAGCCAGATATAATCCTAATGCTTTTTTTTTAAATGTATTTAATACTAATGCTGTTATTTCCAGCTTGTAACAGGCCATAATGATATAGGTGAATTACAAATAGAGTATTTTCTCTGTAACAGTTCTCAGGTAGTCGTTTTAAATGTGATCAGTGTATGAATTCACAAACATCATCATTCAGAATTTTAATTTGTCAATAGACAGAAATAATAGACAGTATTTTGCATGTCTTTTTGTTAATTTAATGCAGCCTAGCAGAAGGTTCAGAACTTCTATACTGTGTAATTGGTATTTTAAAAAGGATGACAATTCCATAAAATGGAGATCTTTAGCACAAAAATGAGCCCACTTGATTATGATGTGTGCAAATTTACTATTTCATGTTGATGTTCATTTCTGCTTGATCGGACCCATATTTGTCAGTATTTTCTGTTGAAAGCAATTACATTTACATTCAATTAATATGAGGTGAGGTAGCTTCAGGAATCAATGAAGAGACTGATTTAGGGATGTTGTTGGCTGTTAGTTGATGAAGAGTTCAGGTGTCAATCTGGTTTTGAATTACTCACTTGCTGTACATCACTCTTCACTGAGAGCGCATGCAGTTGGATTCGTGTTAGATGTAAATACTTGTCGTTTGTAAAGGTGATGTACATGGAGGAGGAGAAGGTGTTCAGCATTGAACAGGTCACCGCCATGCTGCTGACCAAGCTGAAGGAGACGGCAGAAAACGCACTTAAAAAGCCTGTGGCCGACTGTGTTGTGTCTGTAAGTACAACCTATTCAGTGCATGCAGTCTAGTATACATCATATGCAGGTCTGTCACAGTTTTTCATAATCATGATATTGCAGTTATTTTAGCTAAACTAAGTTATTTTTGCATAGTCGGTATAATTGTCTGCATTCATCCGTATCCACCTGTTACAAGTCAATTTGAGGTTAGAAGCATAAATGTCAGATTTCATCACTGTGTTTACATCATTTTCTATCATTTGGGAATTGCTTGCACTCTCAATGATCCTGTTCCTTCATTTAAGGGTTCTCAGACTCACAATTTGTTGCATTTCTGGATTGAAATATCTTAAAACTGCTCAACCCATTTTATATATTTTATTAACATGTGTGCTGACGTAATAACAATCTATCCACTGTAACTGAACATTTCATTTTGTCATCTATCAGTGTGCTGTATCATCTCCGTTAAGCTAACATTAACCTAAAATGTTACTTACAGCTTTTTCACTAGAATGACTTAAGATTTAATTATATGACACCAAATATGATGTCAATAACATTTTTAGCTATTTTTTCCAAATTCAGGCCATTCTGTGACTAAATTCAGTCACACAGGGCATATGTTGAGGCCCTGTATTATGAATTATAATAACGGAATAAATGGAGCTGCCTCTGTCTGCTAATGTTTGTACGCATAATCAGTCATTTCTGTGGAGGTTTTAGAAAGAGGATTGCTATAATTACTTTTTTTATATTACATCTCTCCCTGTACAGTTTTTGCTTTCTAATCCTAAAAATCCACAGAAATGCAATGTTTTCCATGTGCCAGTGCCCATAAATGAATGATTGTTAGGCTTACACTCTATGACATAAAATGAACAGAAAAAAGTGATGCTGTAGGACTTGTCAACTAAAATGCTATTATTGTGACAGCCCTAGTTAAATGAAAATGGCTGAACCTCTACACACTCACAGCTGTTGTTATTTTGTTTCCTGATTAGATCTGTTGTCATTTTCTCTGTTCATATTGGTGCAGTTTGTGGCCATAACAAAGCATCTGCAGACTGGCTAGAATTCCACTCTATTTTCTTGAAAACATCTGTGTGTGTGTGTGTTTAGGACCTGTAAGTCTAAAATGTTACCCTTGTTCACATGCTGTTCTCTGCATCTAACCAGGTTCCCTGCTACTACACTGATGCAGAAAGGAGATCAGTAGTAGATGCAGCACAGATTGCTGGACTCAACTGCCTGCGGCTTATGAATGAGACGACTGCAGGTCTGTACTAGATGTTTTGGGAAGGGCCGGGGCAAGGATGCACATGTTGTTGGTGGTACTGATTTGGCTTCAGTTCATATCAACTTAAAACTGTGAAATAAACACTTTAACACTGATTCTACAGTGCTTTACTTAATTCATGTATTTTTTCTTCTAGTTGCATTGGCATATGGAATCTATAAACAGGACCTTCCTCCTCCTGAGGAGAAAGCCAGGAATGTGGTGTTTGTGGACTTGGGCCATTCTGGATACCAGACATCAGTGTGTGCCTTTAATAAGGGCAAAGTCAAGGTGTGTAGTCAATAGTCTTTTGTTCTTAAATTGACCTTTTTTTCTCTGAGTTTTTCTTTATCCATCTGGTGGCTTTTTCTACCTCTGTCTCCTCAGGTTCTTGCTACAGCCTGCGATCCAGAACTGGGAGGAAAGGACTTTGATGAGTTTCTGGTCCAGCACTTCTGTGAGGAATTCGGCAAGAAGTACAAGATTGATGTCAAGTCCAAACCCAGGGCTCTGGTCAGGCTCTACCAGGAGTGTGAAAAACTGAAAAAGCTGATGAGTGCCAACTCTTCTGACCTGCCACTTAACATCGAATGCTTCATGAATGACATTGATGTTTCTGGAAAACTGAACAGGTAGACCAACAAAAAAAAATTCATATTTCTGTTGTATTCATGTTTTATAATGCCTGTCTTATTATTTAAATGTACTTTAAACCTAAGGTGTGTTTTTGTTTTTCTCTTGTAAAAGGGGTCAGTTTGAAGAGATGTGTGCTGACATCTTGGGCAGAGTAGAGGCTCCACTGCAGAGTTTGTTGGAACATGCCAGTATGTATTTTTTTTGCTGAAGAGTTATTATTCTCACAGTCCATTTACATTTTTCATGGTCAGTTCAGGATCTTTTTATGAGTGTGTTCTGTCTTTTGTTAAGAATTAAAGAAGGAGGACATCTATGCAGTAGAGATAGTGGGTGGAGCTTCCAGGATCCCGGCTGTCAAAGAGAGAATCAGCAAATTCTTTGGAAAGGAATTAAGCACCACACTGAACGCTGACGAAGCTGTGGCCAGAGGATGTGCTCTGCAGGTAGGACTTCCTCTTGTTTTCAGTTTCCTTCCTTTACTCACCAGCCACAGAGAAGTCTTTAAGTTGCTGTGTTGAAATTCATAAGTCATGTAAAAGTGGTGTTTTATGTTTTTCGATGGTAACTTTTGTTGTTGTTTTTTATAATAGCTTCATATGTCATGCATTAAAACTCTATTTTTGTCTTTGCAGTGTGCAATACTGTCACCTGCCTTTAAAGTTCGTGAATTCTCCATCACGGATATCGTACCATATCCAATCTCCTTGAAGTGGCATTCAGCTGCTGAAGAAGGACTGAGGTAAAACACTTAGTTATTTTTTTTTTTTTATATCAACGGCCATTATTACTCTCCATTATAATCACTGTGTTATATTCTTTTTTTTACAGTGATTGTGAGGTATTTCCTAAGAACCATGCAGCACCTTTCTCTAAAGTGTTGACCTTCTACCGGAGAGAGCCCTTCTCTTTGGAGGCCTACTATAATTGCCCAAATGAGCTGCCCTACCCTGATCCCACTATTGGTAAGAAAATTAAAGCAGATCCCTAAGTGCTTGTTTTTTCCCTTTGGACTAGCCCATCTTTTATCGGCTTAGGAAATGACACCGACTAATGTGCCTACTTAAGTATTCAGCAAAGTTTCAGCCCACTAATGTATCTGTAAGCTACTTGTTTCCTTCAAGATGGACAATGGTTGATTGGGGTTTTTGAGAATTGTTTTTTCCCCCATCTCCATCCAGGTCAGTTTCTGATCCAGAAAGTCGTTCCACAGGCATCTGGGGAGAGCTCCAAAGTGAAAGTAAAGGTGCGAGTGAACATCCATGGTATCTTCAGTGTGTCCAGCGCCTCTTTGGTCGAAGTGCAGAAGTCAGATGAGTCGGAGGAGCCCATGGAAACGGAGCAGACTAATGAAAAAGAAGGAGAGGTACTTCAGCCTGGTGCTTTGGTGGATTTCCATGAAACAACAACCAAACTGTTACAGTTTTTCCTGTTTGATACAAAAATCACAGTTGATTTTTTTTGTTTTTCACTCCTATAGACCACGATGCAGACCGACCAGGATGAGCAACAGGGACAGGGAGATAGTCCCAAAGACACGGAAGACAAGACACCCCGAGAAAATGAAGAGATGGAAGTACGGATTACTGCTTCTGCTTTTAGTTACAGTTCCTGAAGCTGTTTATGTAATGACAATCTGTACATTTTGGTCTCAGTCTTGTTCTCAATATAAAATGGGGCTGCAACAAATGTTGATGTTAAATTTGTCTTTTAGTCATTTTAATGCCTAGTTTATTAGTTGTTTGATCTAGACAGCATTCTAAAGTGTCATCTAGAAACCAAAAATATTCAATTCAAGAAGCTGGAGCATTAGAATTTTCCTTTGTTTTTAATTGGCAGAAAAATATTGAATGAAAAATGAATTTCTGGCACTTGTTTAAAATGTTTACCTTGGTTTATTGAGGGGCAGTACAGGACATATGTGGATGATCTAATAAGCTGTTCTCCATCCTAGACGACCACAGAGGAGAACAAAGGTGAGAAGAAGTCTGACCAGCCCCCACAAGCCAAAAAGCCCAAAGTCAAAACAAAAGTACTGGAGCTTCCGATTGAAAACAGTCCACAATGGCAGCTAGCAGACGACATGCTTAATCTTTTTGTAGAAAATGAGGTAACCAGTCCCCACGCACATTACTAAATCCATCCATTCATCCATCATCTTTAATTACGGGATGTATTTAGAAGTGTTTGGCAGTTACAGTTGCTGTTTGGATTCTCCACAGGGTAAGATGATCATGCAGGACAAGCTGGAGAAAGAGAGGAACGACGCCAAGAATAATGTAGAAGAGTACGTGTATGACATGAGGGACAAACTACACGGGATGTTTGAGAAGTTTGTCAGCGAATCTGTGAGTAAAAAGTCACTTCTCGTAAAGAAAGACGCCAAAGTTAGCACCATGTAACCCAATGCACGACGGATTAGACTCTGCTTTTCATATTGTACAATGTGTTTGTTCTTTTTAGGACCGTGATGCTTTGTCATTAAAACTGGAGGACACTGAGAACTGGCTGTATGAAGATGGAGAGGACCAACCTAAGCAAGTGTACATTGACAAACTAGCAGAGCTGAAGGTAAACAGCAATACTGGCAATTAGTAGTCTTTTCTCATCTTTAAGATTGTTTGAGATTTTGGTGGATTTAAATCAACATGGATTCCCTTTAGAAACTTGGCCAGCCAATCCAGGAGAGGTTTACAGAGTCTGAGGAGAGGCCTAAAGCTTTTGAAGAGATGGGAAAACAAATCCAGCAGTACATGAAATTTGTTGAGGCGTACAAAATGAAGGTACAACACAAAACCTTGCATCTGTCACTTCACCTGTTGTGCATGCATTAGAATGAAATCAATCTTTAAAATGTTCTTTTGTCTTCCAGGAGGAGCAGTATGACCACTTGGATGAGGCCGATGTCACCAAAGTAGATAAACTGGTCAGCGACGCAATGATCTGGATGAACAGTGCTATGAACCAGCAGAGCAAACAGAGTTTGACAATGGATCCCTCAGTCAAAGTCAAAGACATTAAAGCAAAAACGGGGGTAAGGATATGGTTCAGAAAAAGCATCCAACATGTTCCACCCATTAGGAAACTAAGCTCACATGTCTGAACTCTAACACCAGAATTTAAGCGACTGGTAACGACTCTGCAACTGTCTCTCCTCGTGCTTATCTTGTACTCATATTTTCTGGGTTCGTCTGCACGTTCGCTTATAAATTAAGCCATAAATGCAGACTCCAGTGTGTACTTCTTACTGATAGTGTGCTGCATGTGGTGTCTCTTTTGTTTGTGCAGGACCTTGAGCTGTTCACTCTGGAATCTGAAATCAGCCATGTTACAAAAATTGTCAAACAGTCAGATACTAGAGAAATTTACCAGTTCCATATTAGTTAAGTCTGAAGAGAGATTTCGAATTGATCTTGAGTTTCTCGGTACAAATATTAATATTCATGTGTAAAATGAAACTTACTAAAACCTTCAGGAGCCTGATTCATGGAGATGAAATGCTAGACCTTAGAAATGCAGATCTTTCTTTCAGAAGCTCTGTCCTCAATACGAACGAGCAGACTAAATCTGAAAGTGAATGTGATAAGTGAAGCATCTTTTCTAAGCTTCTGTGTAGAGACACAAGAGCAGTAAAAATCACATCCAGGTAGAATATGTCAGCTTCTGATCTGCGACGTAACCATGGCCGGTACTCACATCCTTCCTTCATACTTGACTGAAAATGCCTGTGATCAGCCAAAAACCTCAGAGTAGATTTTCTACAGCCTGAAAACACAGGCAAAGAGAATATATAGAAAACTCACATCGCCTCAGATTATTTGAATGACAAAGTACTGAAAAGAAATTATGGTTAAATTTTTTTTTGTTGCCAATTGCTTAAAAAACTATCTAGCAACTTTAAGACAAGATTCACACTTAATATTAACGCACTATATTATTCACAAGTGAATCTTCATGAGGGACTGTAACAGTTCCAATAACAAATGTCAAAAAGAAGTGAATAAATCAAACCTAAGATGGTGATGTCCCTCAGTTTGTGAATCCTCACCTTCAAAGATTTTTCCTACCAACTTTTCCATTAAATAACATTTGTGTCTAAATTTCACATACGTTCCTTTATTCATTGGGAAACATCTGATCCTTGTAATTAAAACACCCTTCTATGTTTTCCAGGAGCTTTTCTCTGCCTGTAACCCTATTGTGACCAAGCCCAAGCCCAAGGTGGAGCTTCCCAAGGAGGACACGCCTGCAGAGCAGAACGGGCCCGTCAACGGACAGGAGAAATCCCAAGACGAAGCCACAGACAAGGGAACAACTGAGAACACAGGCAACCCCACGTCAGAAACCACAGAAAATAAGCCTGACATGGACCTTGACTGAAGCAGCCTAACGCCCCGCCCCCACCCTACTCCCTCCCCACGCAAAGTTGAATGGGAGCTGGTTGTTTCAGATTGAGATGCAGCTTCGGTGTATTTCAAGAGAGCAAGTGCAGGCTTTCAGGAAACTGCACTCCACACTCAAAGCAAGCAGGGTGATTAGCACACTGAGCAGTTCCTGGTGGTATCTCTGTCTCATGACATAGCATGCCCTCTCTCTTTCTGGATGACATAAATAAAAAGCCAGCTGCAATAAGCCTGTTTGACAATGAGCGCTGTACACATGATGGTATTTATTTCTGTTGTGTGCTCTGTGTGTTCTGGTCTGTGTCACAATATGGTTTTAATAAAGGTATTGAAAATCACATGATGCTTTTTTTATTACCTTGAAAGCAGCTCAGCCTTTTTATCTAAATAGTCTTCAAACAAATTCATAATGTTTTAAGTCTACTATACTTATACATCCTCTACTTTTTCTCCTTGAGACCTCTTAACTCTTTAGAACCTGTACTAAAAAACAAAATGCATAATGAATTAATGTGCATACATTTTTACAGACACTACTGCCATCAAAACACAATCTCTATTTTTTCCCAACAAATTTCGTGTTTTGTATTTCAGTTTTTGTCTCATGCATTCATAATTTTACCTTTTCACATGATTCATGTTTTACCTAGTTATATTCTCTTTCACATAGTCCTTTTAATCTTGTTACATCCTCTATAACTGAAGCCATTTCACAGTGCTTCGTTGAGGGAATTATTTCTATTTTCCAGAGAACATTAATAATTCCATTGGGGAAAATGAACTCGTATATCCTAATACTGCCATATATTTCCCTCAATAAAATAAAACCAATAAAACAGCTGTGGAACTCAGGGGGGCTCAAGAACCTCCGTTTGGAAAACGTATAAACAGAATTGTAAACATGAATCTATGTTTTGGTTGTGTTTGAGGTTAAATATTAGTGGTTAAGAAGATGACTAAAATTTGTACGTATTAAAATACTTACTGTTCTGCGTCGCCTAGCAACCACTCTACGTTATGTGGGATTTAGGAAAACCTGAGGTATGATAAAAACAGCTGGAACACTAGGAACACACTTTTTAAAGATAACGCTGTTAATACATGCAGACAGATTTTATTGTTAAGCCCACTTGACATGATGCTGTTTAGTGTCAGTGACAGTATTAGCCTCCAGCAGTGTTAAGCTTTAACTCTCAAATCAGTGATTAGCTAGCTTAGCCCTTTAGCTTGTCAACTATAATCTGCTAATAAACATGAGTTCAGTGAACGCCACCTCCGAAATCACATGATCACACCAGGTCCTCTCTGTTCCGATAAAAGCTGCAGAGTCCGACATACAGCTGAAGCAGTAAGTGTTTTTCTGCTCCTTTGTTAAGATAGTCTAATAATAGCACGCTAAAAAGTTTTGGTTACCAACAAAGTATCTTTCCGTCTTTGCTGTTAGCCACACGATTGAATTAACAGTGATCTCATTGTCCTCTCGGTGGATATATAGCTTAATGAGTTCAAAGTCTGATTTAGGTGTGTTTTGTCCTGAATAACTTCGAGGATAAGCTCTAACAGAGAAGCAAATCGACTTGTTTTCTTGCTTTTAGCAGAACAATGAAGCTGATCATCCTCAATGACTATGACCAGGCAAGCGAATGGGCTGCAAAATACATACGAAACAAAATTTTACTCTTCAAACCTGGTCCAGACAGACATTTCACACTGGGTCTCCCAACAGGTAAGTAGGAGGTTAAACCTTCTTACAACAGAACTTATAATAGATGGTTTACAGTAATGCAGTTCTGAAAATATCCGTTTCTTTAAATAATTTCCTGATTGTAATTTTCCCAGATGTGATGCAAATGTACACGTTTCTGTAAAAGGACGTGATGTTACCAGGCTAATTGTTCAGAAAGTTTAACCATTGGTAAATTAATTTGTAGGATGCTCATAGCTGATCCGTCTTCTTTAAATGCAAGATGAGAGATTAAAATTAAACAGAATATTCTGTGACAATTCATATTTTACTTTCAAAGACATGAGGTACATTCATTTAGGTTCTATCTAACATACAACAATTGAAACAGGAACCACTCCAGTAGTCATTGTGAAAGCGAAAGATATAGAGATTTTTTACTGCACTGTTGATACTTTCAACTGTGTTTTTTAGGATCATGTGATTGTTTGGTCTGTCTACAGGAAGCACTCCTCTGGGTTGTTACAAAAAAATGATTGAGTACTACAAGAATGGCGAAATCTCATTCCAGTATGTAAAGACTTTCAACATGGATGAATACGTAGGTTAGTCATCCTCACCTCCTGTCCTCCTCATAAAATAGCTAATGTTTTTATGTATTACAAGATAAAGTGTAAAGATTGATCTTATGTAAAGTCTGTCATAAAACCCTTTGTAGGACTTCCGAGGGATCATCCTGAGAGCTACCACTCCTTCATGTGGAATAACTTCTTCAAGCACATAGACATAAAAGCAGAGAACACCCACATCCTAGATGGCAATGCTGCTGACCTGCAAGCAGAGTGTCAGGCTTTTGAAGACAAGATAAAAGCTGCTGGGGGGATTGAGCTCTTTGTTGGAGGTCAGAAGTTCACACAGTAAACAGAATTTTAACGTGTCATTTGTTTTATGTATTACGATTTGAAACATTAATATTAAAACTGCTGCCCATCAGGTATTGGACCAGATGGCCATATCGCCTTCAATGAGCCTGGATCAAGCCTTGCTTCCAGAACCAGAGTGAAAACACTGGCACAGGACACAATTATTGCCAATGCCCGGTTCTTTGATGGAGATTTGTCAAAAGTGCCCACTATGGCACTGACCGTGGGAGTGGGCACTGTAATGGATGCCAAAGAGGTTAGCAGCCTATGTAAATGCTAATCCAATGTCCAATTTCTTCTTCAACATCACCAATGCTATAACTACTCCTCCTCAGTCATCGATGCTTCAGATTCTAATTTTCAATTACTTTCAGGTCATGATTCTCATCACTGGGGCGCATAAGGCATTTGCTTTATACAAAGCTATAGAAGAAGGTGTGAATCATATGTGGACAGTGTCTGCATTCCAGCAACATCCACAGACAGTTTTTGTATGTGATGAAGATGCCACCTTGGAGCTCCGGGTTAAAACTGTAAAGTACTTTAAAGGTGAGATTAAATAATACTGTAATGCAGAGTTTCTCCATCTTTCATTTTTAAATACATCTTCAACACAGTCTGCTTTGCAGTGCAATGATATTATCAGAGCAGACATTAATCATACAAAACATGCTGATTCTTGTCCTTTTTTTTTCTAGGGATGATGCATGTGCACAATAAACTGGTTGATCCTCTTCCCTCTGGGGCCAAGAAGAACTGAGGAGTCATACTCTACATTTTGGGTTCAAATATGAGGGACACTGAGATGATTTTTGTATTTTGAAGAGGCAAAAAATAAAACAGCAGTGCTTGAAGTCAAATACAATTGACCATTGTATACAAGGTTCTCAGAGTAATTTTTCAGGTTCACAGGTGATTCTTCATACAGTCTTACTTTATATGTGTTGTTTTAAATAAAGGTGCCAAGTGGTTAATTTTTATACTTTTGAGCCTCTGTTTTTGTGCCAACTATTATACTTTCAATGTTCAGACTAGTCTGTCTTATGTCACATGACAAAAAAAGGAAAGACTTGTGTTGCATTTAAGTACTCTCATGATTTCCTAAATATTCACGGCAATCAAAACATATCGTGTATAGTTCTGCTTTCACCACTGACACAGTTCACATAGATTTTTACAGAAACAAGTGAAACCGATTCATTTTGGTAGACGATCTGACTCTTATTCTTATAATTAAACGTGTGATCTCGGTAACTTGGTGTGATGTCGTATTTCCGACGGCCTGTGAAGGCGTCTTCAGAGCCTGGCTGGTACGGTGCTGGAGTTGGGAGGGTGAGAAGGAAGGAGATGGCCGACTAGGAGCCAGCCGTAATTTTCCTACTCGTTGCTTCTTCTTTCACCGACATCTGTTTCACGTTGCACATCTTCATAACTGAAGTGGGAAGAGGACGTCTTCAACATTCCTCTTCCACAATGGCAGAACAAAACAGTAATGTGCGGTATCAGGAGGTGGGTAGTGTTTAGTTTGCAAGCTAAATGTAGCTCTGTAACGGCTAGCTTCGCCCAGTTAGCTAACCTCAGTCAACATCAGGCTGTCACAGAGGAAAACAACGAGCTCGACCGACATTTGTTAACAGGCGGGCCGTAATTGGCTTTAAATCTCTCATTTTACATCAGTGACAGTTCTCAAACTGATTTGAACTCATTTGTCATGTTTCATAGTCGTCGTAACCCGAAGGCCAATGTTAAATGACCCATTTTCGTGTAGCAGGTTGCGTTGGTTTAGTTTGTAGCTAGTAGCCAGTGTTTGTTGGCCTAAACTGGATTACAGTATGGTGTCATTGTTGTCTAACCCTGATATGATTATCCTAGATCATTATATGAGAGGTGACCAGTCCGACCTGTCAATAAGTCCAGACACTCAACAGGACCTTATACTGTGGTGGAGACTGAGATTAAGTGACACTGATATGAGATGTTTACGTCCTCAGTCCGCTGTTTACACTTTAATCATTTTTGTTGATATGTAAGAATACTGTGAAAACACACATTGAAAAACTGAAACTATCTCAGGTACGTGGCTGAGGATTGGGTGCAGATATGGTTATCATGGCCACTTGTTGCACTGTACATCAGTGTTTTTGATCAGCTTTGGTTCTCCAGATGAGTCAGCACAGTTTTAGGCATATTTCTTTGTATTGCCTCTGTTCATCTGTTTTTATGCATTTTAACTGCATAAGTTGCAAATAACAAATGCCAGTTAACAGTAACTATAAGCACAGTAATATTTGCATCCACACAAAGAGCTTTACTAAAATAGAATGTTTACAAATTCCACTCTCAGATCAGTTGTGACATTATTAAATTGTGTTTATTTAGTTGGTGAATGAAGAGGAGCCAGCACAGCCATCCCAGGAGGGTACTACCCAGGATGCACCACCTCCCTACAGCAGCATTGCTGCAGCAAATGCAGGTCAGGAACCTTAACCGCAACACGCAGTCAAATCACTGCAAGACAGAGGGGGATGAATTATTTTAATGAGGATGTTGCCACTACTTTATAATGAATTACTTTCAAAACCGAAAGCAACACATTTTAGCTGAAAGTGTTTATTAAGAGCATTTTATTAAGATATAAAAGCTAAAGTACTGGTAATCATTGTAAACAGTGGTTAACGGCCACATTGTTGTTGTATTTCATCTGGCTCTCATAATATTCGCACCAAAAACAATGTCATGTATGTTCCCAGCTGTAACCTACAAGAATTTCATTATTGTTTGTTGCATGACTATGAGTGCCTCAAAATTTATGAGCCATCCTTGCATTTATTAAGTGAAACATTATTGTTCAAAGTAAAATGAAAATATATTCTCAGACAAGTTTTTGAAAATGAACAAAATACATTGTTTTCCATTAATGTCAGTAACAATAAAGTAATAATAATGTGTGACAACTATGCAAAAATACAGATTGAGATGACATTAACTTAACTTAACTGATCGCCTGAAGTAAATTCAGTTTTCCTGTTGCTTAAATTAAGATAAATAAAATAAAAACTAGTAATTAGTGCATTGTTTAGTAAATAATCATTGTTACTGTTGGCTTTAGCCTGTGTGTTGTTTGGGGCAGAAGCTTTAGTTCAAGCTTTAGAAGATCTGTTTGCAGACTCATTCCTAAGAGGGCATAGGTCAGCACATTGTATAATGGGCGTTACCTTCAGCTCTTCCTGGGTGAACCTGAACACCTGATTCAGTGATTTCAAAGTCACAAAGAATGTTTCAGTGTAGCAGCTTGATGACCCAGATAAAAGTATTGTAAGACTTATATGGTGCAGAGCATCTAATATCGCTGCCTTTCTTTTGCTTCAGTCCTTCCTGGTCTGATTTAAAATGATGTGCTTTTTAAAGGAAATGAAAGACATTTTTTCTTTGTCAGCAACTCATATCAGCTGTTGCAGCAGTTTAACTAACCCTGGGTGTGGCTTTACCATAGACATCCTATATTCTACAAATTTAGTTTCACCTGAGAAAATAGGAGGTAATGCAATGTCCACCACTAAAGAGACCAGAACATATTATTATGTAATGCATCTTTACTGTTGTAGAGGGTGTTGAAATACAAAAAGTGACACTGAATGAAGATGTTTTCTGCAAAAGGTATTGATACTTGTCCCTTCAGTTGTTTTACACAGTCCTGGGTCACTTCCTCAGTTCACTATTCATGATTACTGGTCAGTCGGTGACATTTTCACCATGTGCTGTTGCAAGTACACTGAAGCAACAGTAGTCTGATAATGTACTAAAAAACAAGTATTTAACCATTGAATGTTGTCTGTTACTAGGCTTTATGTATTTATATATTTTGAAAAAAGGCCTTTCTGTTCTCATGAGTGTCTGCTTGTTTGTTGCAGCTTTCTTTGAATACAAAGAAGATGGAGGACGATTTCCCAACCCTCCCTCCTACAGTGTTGCCACTACTTTGCCCTCCTACGATGAAGCTGAGAGAAGCAAAGCAGAGGCTACAATCCCCCTGGTCACTGGAAGAGTCACGGTAAGAGTATTTAGAAATGTTCTTCATCCCTGTGTGTCTTATCACTTATTACTTCATTAAGTTTTCAAACTGAACACATGCAGTCATTTTGCAGTCAGTATACTGTGAGTTATTCATGTATTAAATTCCCTGTTTGTGTAGGAGGAGGACTTTGTGGCTCGGGATGACTTTGAAGATGCTGATCAACTGCGAATAGGAAATGACGGCATCTTCATGCTCACTTTCTTCAGTAAGAGTTCCTCTGACAGTGTAAAAACTGACTTGTGTGAAGGATTTCTGAAAAAGTCAACTTTTGGTATTTAAGTTTACCGTCTTGGCCAAACACTTTCCAATGTATCAAATATTTGTTTCATTTTTTCCCAGTGGCATTCCTCTTCAACTGGATCGGCTTCTTCTTGTCATTCTGTTTGACCACTTCAGCCGCTGGCCGATATGGGGCCATCTCTGGCTTTGGCCTGTCCCTCATTAAATGGGTTCTCATTGTCAGGGTAAGAACTCATGGCTTTTACTTCACTAAAAACCAGCTTAGTGGTGTGTAGGGGTCAGATGTATGAGCTCACTGAACAATTGTTGTATCTGCCTTCCAGTTTTCCACCTACTTCCCTGGTTACTTTGATGGGCAGTACTGGTTGTGGTGGGTGTTTCTGGCCCTGGGTAAGTGAGAGAACCTAAGCTGTTGAGCTTCTGTGATGGTAGCCTCTACCTTGTGTTTTCCCATTTCAATGTCTTTTCTTTGGGCTCCAGGATTCATGCTGTTTATCAGAGGCTTTGTTAACTACTCAAGAGTGCGTAAACTGGCCGATCCTACCTACGCCACTCTCCCTCGAACAAGGGTACTGTTCATCTATTAGAGGTAAGTTTCATTATTGTGGTCAAACCCATCACGTCGTAGTTCTTGCATCAGATATACACAGATTCACAAGAAAAAGTATGCTGATATTAGTCACCACTAAATGTCTTGTCAATGTTTGATAAAAAAAAACAAAGATTCAAGGTTTATCTTTACTAATCTTGCTTCAGATCCAAACTACCCAAAATACTGTTGTTTAGTCTTATGGCTGGCACTGTTCTTTATTACAGTGTTGTTTCTCATGTCTGATCATGTTTGAACACTTTGGAGGTTAATAACTAAGTCTAATTTTAGTCAACAAGTAACAATGTAAACTAACACACTGAAGTTATGTGATAACTGTACAAGCTGGGCATTAACGGTAGCTGCGTTTCTGTAAATGTTGAGCGAACTTTTGAGAGGTAAAAAACCAAGGGTAAATTATATGCATTTCCATCTGGAGTGAGTGAACTAGGCTACCGGATGTCATCAGCAGGTGGTGGTGTAGGATGCGCTATGACTGATGAACAGAGCATTCTGGTGTTTTCCATCTAAAATTGCTGTAATTTAATTTTTCACAAATGAGAAAAGGAATAATCTCCAGCTGATCATTGATTTATGAAGAAAGGCAAATATCACCTCAAGAAAGCAAGTTTTTTGTGAAATTCAGGAAGTATTTTAAAATGCACATAAAATACATTCATGGAAACACACCTAATAACTTCAAGTGGTAAAACCATCACCCAAAACAGGGTAAAGTAAAGGCACCTGATTAGACAGATTAAACAGTAGCATTTACAACTAACATAATAATGGCAGAAAGTTGAACAGGCTGATATATTTTCTTGGTAACACTGTAATGTTATTGGCTAATGTGTCATTTAGTGAAATCAGCCGTGTTATGCCTCTAATGTGTGATGTTGAGGCTTTTGTCTATCACAGTGAATCTATCAAGTTGTAACTTTTGGAGCTATTGCTGCCCATAGAACTCTTTAAAACATGTCAAGTGTATGATGTCTGTCCAGAGTTAGAGATTACATTTGGTGCTGCTGTAACTTGCTCATGGCTTTTGTAACCTAGTGCACGTGTCTGTGGCTATGTTCACACTGCAGGCACAAATGGCTCAAGTTTGACTTCTTTGCCCATGTGTGACCCATATCTGATTTTAAATTTTTTTTTCATAACGTCTGCACAGCACAAAACCAAGTTTTCCAACTCGTACTTGGTCACTTTAACATGTGGTCCTAAATCGGATACTGCTGTCATGTCACATTTCATTTTACACCTTTGAAATGAGACAGACATCACACTTCTGCACTGGAGGAGGCGGGACCCAGAAAGATCCATATTTGTTTCCATAAACGTGTGCTGCGTGTGACATCATGTCTTCTTATGTGCATGATTCAGGACCATAGACTATTCACACAGTCTAATGGCACTGCACTTTAATAAGAATGTGAACAACCACACACAAAAATCAGATTTCAGCAAAACAAATCTGACTTTAGCATTAAGACCTGCAGTGTGAACGTAGCCTGTCAAACACACACTACATTTATTGTGGTGGCACTTTTTGAGAAGCTCCATCAGACAACACATTACACAAACCATTTCTAAACCACTTGTGTTCCTTGACTTCAGGTGTGGAAGAACTGGACATGTCCAAGACAAACAATAACTCTGTGGAGTTTCAAACTAAAATGAAGACAGACGAGTTAGAGATGAAGACGAATCCCAATAAAATATTCAGGAATTATATCACTTGTTTTATTTTGTTTGAAACTTTATTAATGGATAACGGTTAACAGTAATAGTCCCTAAATGTACTCATTAGTGGCGAATGTTAAGTGCTATTTACATCTTTGTCTGTAATGTATAAGTAATGCCTTATATCATTTGATGGTAGCATACAAGCATGCATCTGCCCTTATGGTCAATATTAGGGAGCGTTTCATGTTGGTGACACTTGGCTGAAAGCCAACAGGTATTAAGACAACACTTTTTAGATCCACTATAAGCATGCAAAACACTTTGTAGTCTGCACCCGTCTCAACTTATGGTTTTATTGTGACTATAAACGCCTGTTTTTAGCACCACATACACTTAGACAGTTATGCAAGGCTGTAAATGACAACGCTAATATACACATAAGCACATGATTCACTCACCTGTTGGCTTTAAGTAGTGTTTCCCTTTTTGTATCCAGAAGGGGGCAGTGTTGTCCGCTGCTTTGAAGTCATTAGAAACTGTTCATTAAGGGCATTCTCATAATGAAACACATGCTTGTGATTCAGATGTTATATTGAACTGAAATGCAGTGTCAGTGGAACACACCAAAATTGGATCCATGTGCTACAAGTTTTGATTTGTACATTAAATCAGGTCAAATTAAATCCACCCTGAAAACAGAATTTAAGTCATGGCTACTGTATGATGTCAGACGGCCTGGTTTACATTTAGAAATGTAAACGCGTCGCAGTTGAAACCAGATGGTCAGAATGTCAAGCGAAAAAAAATCGAAACCCCTGGAGCAGGTCGGTCCACGCTGAGGGGGCGCCAACTTTGACCGTGATGATTTCTTTGGGCGTATGAGCACATTTTCTGGTTCACATCCTCTAAAAGCTCATGTGGACACAACAGCCTGACCTTTTCCTGACTCGCTCAGCTCTCGGTGTCAGCGCAGAAGCTCCGTGATTATAGATTAGTTTCGGCCGTCTGGACTATAACGCTCGGAACGTTTGGATCACAGTTGCTCAAATTCCATTTTCAGGTGGATTTTTGCCTTTTGATTTAATTGTTAAATAGGGAAGGGAAATCTATTTTTCTTTTTTTTTAATTAAATATTCATAAGGTGTAAGGCATTAGCTATCTTGTGGGTGTTAAACTGTATCAAAGAATGTCTGCGCAGGTGCACTTTTAGAAACATAACCGCTAAAACCCAGGTGAAGGTCCCATTATTATTTGACAAATGAAACAAAGAATGGCTGATACTGGGTTCTACTTTGTATTTTCTGTTGTAGGTAAAGGGGATGTCAGTGTAATAATGGATTTATGGATGATGTTAACAGAAGGCTTTACTTTAGGTCAGTGCGGTGCAGCAAACCGAAGTGTTTGCATCACCTCTTCATGTTCATGACTCCTGCACAGCTTTGATACAGACCCACATGCTTCTTTCTGTGTGACGTAGAGCTGCATCCATGAGGTTTTGTTGTTATGAATCTGTACAGAGAACATTTAGTGTTAAATAAATGTCACTTTTAATGCGTCTTTGTCTGGATTTCTGTCTCCTCTCATTATTATCACATTCACAAACAAACTTGATACTTCATGATACAATATGTTAGTGAAGACATGAAGAAAGTGGGACATTTTAAGGTAAGTATTTCACATATATTCAGTGGATGGAGAAGGTTTACACACTGACAGACGAGTTACTGATGCAACATCCTGAATCAGAAACGATCTACGTACATGGCCTTATTTTGACGAGTTAGTGAAGACGGACGATGCTAAAAACAAAATCACAAAAATAGTGGTTTACATTTTTTGATCTAAAGCGACATGACAGTTTTTTCTAAATGCTTAAACAGATTCGTCCATGAAACCACAAATGCACATACAGCTGATATATTTCACACAGTGGGATGAACTGGAATACACAAACCTTACATGCTTTTTACAGTAACATACTCAAACACTAATACATTTGGAATTTCATTATTTTGTTCTCTTTGGCACAATATTTTAGTTATCTTGATCATGTTAATTATAGTGTTCATTCTTACTTTTTTTTTTACTTCATTTTGTTGAATATTTTGTTCATCTCATTTTGGTATATTTTGTATTTTATTGATTTTAATTCATTTATCTGGTTTAGCTATCACACAGAACAAGTAAAATCCACAAGATTATCTTCATTTTTACCATCAATGAGTAATCTATGGTTTCTCAAATGACATGGAATTGTAAAACCTAATTTTATGATCCATAAAATAAAGTAATATTTGAAATTTTATGAAAAAGGTCAATAGTAGCCTTTTAGTGGAGTCTGTCTTTTTATAATGGAAATATGCAGTGGTTTTTTCCATATTTTAACAAACTTTCCTCACATTTATCACCTTTTATAACCAGATAATGTTTGTATTTCCTGAATTTGATTAATTACACTCACAAGATGAGAGGAAAAATGTTCAAAACAGACAACATCAGAGTTTTCTTTTGGTTTGTGGAGGTTTAGGAGCTGGAATTATTGACTAGAAACCATTCTCTGCTGCTTAATTTTAATGTATATTATTTGTCTTAATTCATAAAATAGTTCTTTGGATTAATAATTTTTCTTAGTATTTTAAGTAAATATGAAAATAAAACATTGCTGTTTAGTTTTCATTAAAATAAATATATTCAGTTCACACAGTTAAAGGTTTACGTATGAAACTACTGCATAAATAATGACTTCTGTCTCAACAGTCAGAAAAAACTAGGATGTAATGCATTCATTAAGAGAAAATGCATCAGGTTCAACTTGGATGCAAAGTCGTTTTTTTTTCCCCCACATCATCAGTTCCACATTCTGTTTTAGGATCATATGTGATGAACCAGATCAGATCCGTTACATACATTCATGTTGGTTGAGGCGTCAGTCTCCAGAACGCTCCAGTTGTCGGGGGAGAAAGAAGATGGCCTTCTGTCCGATGTGGGTTCTGGGGCCCAGTTTGGGTTTCCCGTTCTTTTTCAGACCCACGTACCAGTTCATCTCCTTATATTTCTGAGGCTGGTAGGTGTTGTAGTGGTTCTCCTCCAGCTTCTCCAGGAAGTAGCACTCATCATTTACAGTGGCCTGAGACGCAGAAACACAAAAGAACAAACAGATGATGATGATGAGACTTCAGGCTAGGATGGGGGGGGGGGTCGCCCAGATCATCAGGTCAACGTTTACTCACTGAACTGTAGAGGCGGCCCTCGCTGTTCATGGCCAGATATCGGCCCGTTTCAGTTCCTCTGATGACCACAACACCTCGGTCCACCGCTTTGAGCTGCAGAACAGCTGGAGAAACAAGAAAAAAGTAACAAAAAGTAGCAAAAACTCACAAACAAGCCTTTTTTCTGTAAAG
>JAPTYQ010000002.1:31834465-31862249 GCA_029814465.1 Ostorhinchus cyanosoma
TTAAAATGCTTTGCACAACACAACACGAAATGCCCTCTGTTTTTTGATTGGTAGACGCAGGTATCTGTCACATTCCATTATCAGATGATTAGGGGCTAAAATAAAGATCAAAGTGGGCTATTTTTTTTAAAAAGGAAAAAACAAAGAAAAGAAACTTCCATCTACAGTCAGAGTAAAGACTGACAGCATAACAGTCTTTCTTCACAGTCTTTTAAAGCCTTTAGCAGGATACAAAGTGCTCAAATCGCACTTAAGGAATCAAATGTGCGGGAGATTGCATTAGAGGAAGCAGGCTTTGAATATTCATTCTTGACGATAAAGATCATTTCTTCACACGCAGGATGACTGAGCTGCCACTTCTAAAGATAAACACGGCCACTGAACAAAAAGGAAACGTTGCAACTGCATGTTATATCAAAGTACAATCAACATATGCTGAGGGTAGACCATGATGGGTGAAGAGAAGCATGCCTTCGACCAGTAGGAAGAGATGGATAGGATGATACTTGAAGCAAAAAAGGCACATAATTTTTCCCTTTTTATACACGTGTGTGTAAACTTGGAAGAGGTCAGCTTGTGGGAGAAATCATCCTTTGAGTGGATCACATGGGTAAACACAGACAGCTGTTTCCCCATGTCCGAAGTATCAAAGCAATGACATAATGCTTCTTCAATGACTGGAAAGCAGATTTTTTTTCCCCATGTGACTAAAACATCTTGTTACAACCTCCTATAAAAACTAAAAGACGAACATACAGTCTAAAAGCCTATTTAAGAGCATGTTATTAATTACGCTTTGTTACCTGCTCAGGTAACAATGACCTGGAAAACTGTATAAACTGTTAGATTTTGAAAATGTAGAAAATACTATCAGAACCTGTACATAGATACTTGTTTTTTTTTAATCTATTTTAGATACCGTTCTGTATTTGAAGGTAAGAAACCTGAGACGACATGAATGTTAGCCTATTTCTCTTTGTGATTATCTTTGAACTCACAAAACAATTCCTACTTGTTATACACCACATTTTAGACAAAAACAAAACCTCTGTGCTCGCTGCGTGGTTCTCCGCAAACATTTCTAGTCCCTCCACTGCTTCCCTCCAGACCTGTACGCCAAGGGTCACGCTCATTTCCACAAACGTGATGAACTCTTCTCGGGTCCTCAGTGCTTCTGCTGTTTCGCTGTTGCTCCTGGTGGGTGTTGGGTGGGTGGGTGTTTGGGTGACTGGGCGGTGAGAGGGGGTGTTTAAGGCATTGCGTCTGGTACGGGACACAGTCATCTCTGGTGGAACAGCAGAGGTTTGACGCTCCCGGCTTTGAATTTTGGTAACTGGTTGCTGATGATCTCCGCCAACATCTCTGGGAACTCCACGCTCAGGGACTTGTTCACAAAGGTGTAGAAGCAGAAGTTGAGCAGCCCGCCGACCATCTGCACACACAAACGCAACATGTTAGTCCAAAAATAACACAGCAGCAGACGAGGAATAAATGAAAATTAAATGGGTACATCAGATCTGCACAAATACCAACCGTTTATTCTGCGACTATTAGAGGTGCAACAACTAACCATTAAAGATTTTTTAAAAAAATATTAACTTTTTAAGGTAAAATGACAAACATTAGCTTGTTGCTGCTTCGTCTCCGTTGGCCCTTTGTTGTCTTAACTAGTTGTGTGTCTAATCTGTTGTCTGATGAAAGTATTTTATCAAACATTTAAATAGTTAATCATGAAAGTAACTGGCAGATTAATCAGTAATGAAACAAACCCAGAACAGCTGCACATGATAACTCACAAGATGTACAAAACGCACATATGGTCAACAAGTAGTGGTGTAGTCCAGGGTATATACCAGTATACCAACTTATTTTTCAGTCATCATTGCATATACCCACATCTCAATCCCCCCAATGTGCACCATTCATTGGTATCTGCCGCCAAATTGCCCACTTTTTCCCCTTGATGGTGAAGCCATGACCCGCCCTCCTCTGCCTCTAATTGGCTAGCACTCTCTGCCTTCACTGATTAGATTAACTTTAGGCATTAGGACTGATGAGCCAATCAGAGGCAGAGGAGGGTGGGTCATACCCAGGAAAATATTGCTAACTAGAAAAGCACTAGGAAAGTGCAGACCTCCACAAAGGTAGATAACCCCCCCCCATGCCACAATTAATTTACTCCTAAAATGAATTCCTGGACCTTGAAAACCTATACATAGCATTGGATTGACATTAATATTATCTGCATTGTGGAGTTATATACGCATATGTTGAAACTGGCCCTATCTAGCAATGATAAAGAATCCTTCAAAAAAAATTCCTGGATCCAGACACTGATCTGGATCGCCACCAAACTTTAATAATTTGTTCCTTGTGCCAGTGTCAACATTTCCTGAAAATCCAATTGAAATCCTTCCACAACTTTTTGAGTTATCTTGCTAAAAGACAGACAGAAAAACAGACAAACCCCGATAAAAACATAACTTCCTTGTCGGAGGTAACTAGCACTGTCCACCTCTGGAACCTGACTGGACACCTCAGGTGCCAGTACCACTCCAGCTGATTCTCAGGTCACTGTACGTCTTGTTGAAAGATGAGTGATTATTGGAAATACGAATAAGAAAGGCAGAATAAACGCCTTGCAAGTGACTGACACATATCGAGAGAACCTACTTTCATGGCATACGTCATTCTGAGGTAAGTCTTAGGGTGGTTTCCAAATGAGTCACTGTTAAACTACTGGCCATATATGACTACACATTTAGCCGAGAAGAGATTCTGTCAGTAATAGTTAAACTGTGTGAGTAGGCTAACGTTACGAAAGGCTACCGTTCTCCTATGTTTACTTGATGTTGACTACATCTGACATTCATGCAGCAGCTTGTGTGACCAGTAAAACCTACAAACTGGTCCTGATAAAGTCAGGAAAATTTTACAAAAGTGAGCAAATACTACTGACAGATTTTTGGGTAAACTAAAGAGTAGTCTTACATGTCACCGTTTCTCAAACAGGTCGTTTTTCTAGACTACTTTAAAAAATAATAATACATTTAAAAAGGCAAAAATTGAGAGTATACCCACTGCCAACAAGTTTTATGTCATGGGACTTCAGAGCCCTGGAGAGTAAAAACAGTGATTCAGTGTGAGGTGGATACTGGACGCAGAGCCCAGCCCTGACAATTTAATGTCTGTTTCAAGCCAAACAGACCACCTTTTAAAATAATTAGAACACGTTTTGGCCACATGTGATCTATATACAGCACTCGGAGCAATATCCAATCAAGGCAACTATTTTATGTATTAAAAGAAAAAAGCCAAAACTTTTACTTTACTGAGTCTCAGGAGGATATTTAATCACCGAAAAGAGTAAAGTGTCTGCATGGATATAAACAACTACCTTTAGAGGAGAATCCCTCCACTAACTCTGCTGTAGGACAAAAGTGTAGAAAATAGTTTGATATATTTCATATCTGGATTGGGTGACTGCTGCTGCTGCTGTTTGAAGACTCGAAATTCTTCACATCCAAAGTGAGGCTTATTAGCTAACAATCTTGCCTTTTCAACAGCTGTTAAAGTATTAGTTAAATGAGTGTCTGATGACAGTCGGCTACTGTGGACGACCGACTGATGTGTCTGTATGCAGTTGAAAAGCAGTGTTAACAGGAGGATAAATATATCTTCATGTGTCTCTGAGGTTTCTTTCTCTGACTTCTGGGATTCTTTAGTCATAACCCAGGTGCATCTCTTCATCAGTTAGTGCATCTGACTGAACAACAACCATGGAACATTTTAGCTAAACACACCTGGTAAAATGACTGTCAGGAAGTACAAGAAAGCCTTGTTTCACCTCCTAGTCAGCGTTAGTACAAATATGTGACGTTAAGTGAAACTACGAATAGGACAGACACAATAAAAACAGTGTTATCCCACCTCTTCAGTGTAATATTTAGTGGCGTCTAGCAATGAAGTTGTCAATTGTAACCAACTGTGTGCCTCACCCTCTCCTATGTGATCACTAAAACTGCGACGGTCATCACTAGAACCACTGTATTTTTTCCCTGAGCTAATGTAGAACCAAGGAGGAACAACATGAAGAGGACGTACACCCTTTTGTAGACATACGTTACAGTTATAAAAAACACAATGATTCTAATTGCCATGTGATTATACATAATACATAATTATGAATATCAAATTCCTTTAACGCAATTACAGCCTAAGTCTTAAAAAGGTGTAGACAGATATGTGATGCACTAAGTGTAAGTGCTAAACATGCACACACACAAACACTTGTTCCTAAAAGGCACAGTTGAGGATTTTTATGGCTCTTTGTACCTCGTGCATGGAGTCGAGCAGCTTGGTGAGCTGGTAGAAACGCTGCCAGTTCTGGCTCGAGTTCTCCTCCCGCTTCACAATGGCCTTTCCCAGCTCCTTGATGTACGACATCCGGATCTCGTCGAACACTGCCTGGCTCTTCAGGCCGTCCTTTGGCACTGGAGGAGAGGGGAAACTCAAGGTCAACATCTGGGACAGAGGGAAGGATGACATACTGTACCAGTGGGCAGCAGTCGATACTTAGAACAGACACACAGAAGAAAGCCAGCACACTGACGAGAGCTGTGAGGACTGTGATTCCTTTTATTGATACCAATGTCATTTTTAATTTTGATTATTGGCCTGCTTCTTTACTGATTCCACTATTGATTTTCGGTCAAGTTTCTGTGCAAGCTTACATCAGGTAGATGTTTTATTACATCAGTCTATAACCACTTAAAATGGATGAAATTAGAGAGTGTTTCTTTTCATTTATGTTTTCTGAGCAAAATGTCTTAAACCTGCCAGCATGTTGCTAATGTTAATATAAGAGGATAGAGCTTGACCAATATAGGATTTTTGGGGCCAATGCTGATACCGATATTGGGAGCTTAAAAAAGGTGATATCCTATACATTGGCCGATAACCGATATATCAGCCAATATATGAATTAAGAATATTGATATACACAGGATATAAGAGGCTTATATTAGATAATGGTGGACATGTGGACTAACAATTGCACAAATCTTTGTTTATCTCACAAAGATCATTTACACAACTTTAAAACACTAGGAGGTATAGCTGTCCGTGATGGGGGGGGGGGGCGTGATTGTCAGAGTGGAAGTGAAACTGACACTATACTATTCCTCTAGCTCGTCGGGCCAATTAATCAGTTGGGCTCTATAAGAGGATACTTCCCAGGGGAAACTAATGTGTTGCTAAGTTTCAGAAACAGTGGCACTCATGTGTAGAGTGTCAAACACGGGACATGTTGAGTAGAGAGATTTTTCAGTACATTACTAGTATTTTTGTTCTTACTTGAAAAGATTACTTTACAGACAGTACAATTAGCACTGTCATCTTGCTTTCTGAAATGAAAGAATGCTTTGGACCCTTTCATCCTGCTCCCCATGACACTTTGTTGTCACAAGTTTTCAACAGTGTAGATGCATGAAAGTTTGTGTTGAACTGTGCAAATGTCAGGGAAAAAACTTCTAAGAAGTAACTGAGGAGCTCAGCAACACATGATTCTGATCAGATATATTGGAACCAACTCATGATTACTATCGCTAGTTGGTAATTATAGTTATAAAAGCATTTTAATTTAGCCTGGGGGTGATAATTGTGTTTGTCTTCATCTCCACTGCTTTTCAGAAAAAGATAGTGGTGTTGTGCATTTCTTTCCACAATCACTGTGTTCAGTTAAAACTGTGTATGTGAGTAATTATCTGTATTAAAGCCGACAGCTTTGAAAAACACTGCTTACATCCACTGCCTGTCAGTTAATGAGATGGGAAAAAGTGCTGTGAAGTGTTGTGTCTTGTCCTGTCCATGCATCAATGTTACACTTCAGTGTGTGTGGACAGTATTGGATTCAACTAATGGCTTTTGTAATGATTGTATTAATGTGTGATGGTCGAAGGTGGTGAGGGATCATGACTCTGACCTGTGCTGAGCAGTAGCAGGACCTTCATGCACAAATATTCATCGTGGGAAACCTGCAGACGGACAAACTCGCTGGAAATCTTCAGCATCTGCTCACACTGGTCAGCCATGTAGGGCAGCTTCATCCGCTCCCTTCAATCACACAAAAAAATGGTTAACACAAAACAAACTTTCATCTTAATAGACTCAATGCTGATTTAGGCATCTGCACAAAGTCACAGTTTTCCTTTAGAAATCAAGCAGAGTTTGTTTTCATATTCAGATGAAGTGACTTGCAAGAATAAAGAAAAATATATCCGAAAAACGACATTTTTCATTCGTCAGTGTAAGTTAAACTTAAAAAGAATGCAAAAACAGTAAGGTTGCTGTTCATCAAAATGAACTTTGATGTTTTACATTTTATAATGGTAAATAAGACAATATTAAAATAGTTTGTTTTCCTCAGTGCTTTCAAACTTTCCTCTGTGGCTGTGAGCCTTAATCCTCTTTGCTTTCCAAACAATTTGGACAAAAAAACAAATAAATATTTTATGATGCCCTGCAGCTGACTGACAAATTGAGATGACACAGTTTTAAGATAATAATTATGATCATCAGTTCATATGTTATCATTATGTACAAGGGAAAAAAAACACCAAATTGTTATTACAGCCCTGAGCGCAGTAACTATGCCAACTGCTCTTTACACTCACAGCTCCGTTTCCTACCAGAATAATAATGTGTGTAATGTCTGAGGGCTGAAACACTGATTACTGGTGACAGCTGACAGACACAGTTTGATCCTTGGAAGATACAACGCACACAAACACAGTACAAAGCTAGAGTGATATACTGTACATAAACAAACACATAAACACAGAGGCAGAAGGGGATATCAGTATCATGGAAATGTTGTGTTCACAATTCATATGAAGAGCAATACTGGGGAAATCTTCAATTTGAAACATTCTTCAATATCGTGATGGTGATGAAACAAACTAAGCTAGCTGTCGCCCCCTAACTGACCATTAATCTGAGCTTAGTTGACGGCAAGCTGGAGCTTCATCTGATTAACCATGTTTGCTTTCTGAGAGTGGATGTATTCTGCATGTAAACAAAGTCATTTCTCTTACACCTTGTGTTTCTGGCAGTCTTTTGTAATGGGCTTATCAAACATGTCCATATCATGAACGCAGTGGAATTATGAATTTATCTGTCAGCACTGTCATTGTGCATGGCAGTGATTATCTAGTTGACAACTGTCAAATTAATCAGCAGCTATTTTGATGATTCTGATCAATTGGTTTGTATAATTTCCAAGATTAAAAAAAAAAGAAGTTTCACTAATTCACTAATTACAGCCTTTTCAGTTGGAATATTTCTTGGTTTCTTTCATCCTGTGTGACAATCTTTGTGGAAAAGAACAAACAAGGAATTTGGGGGTATTTGAGGGAATCATTTTCTGACATTTTCTATACCAATCAACTACTTAACTAATCAATTTACACATTGTGCAGCTATTTTCAGATATAAAATATTAAATACTGGCAGTTCTTCACATCTAAAAGTAAAGGACAGTACATACTCATTTATGACAAGGTCTGGTGCAAAGCAAAGCATGTTGCCGTTGCACTGCTGGTAGGATCTCCAGCCCAGACCGAATGACATGAGGAAAAGCCAGGAGCACTGCAGCAGGGTCATCTGGTCGTCCAGGTGCAGGTTCCTGAAACCTGAGGGGAGGGACACAGGAAAATGTCAATCAGCTGCCTAATGTGTTGCTTAAGTCTTTCTGTAAACAACTTTAGTGGATTAGCCCTCACTCACTGCAAGCCCGTTTTTTAATCCTACAACAGTACTAACCTGGCAGAGACTTGGCCCACTTGACAGCGGAGATGACCTGTCGGCCTCCCAGCCGGTTCAGAGTAGTCATTAAGCGGGTCGAGGTGTCGGGCAGGGTGCTGTCATAGCCGGCGTATATGGTTTCTGGCTCTATGGCCTTTAGAAGGGACAGCATGGTGGGGACAAGCTGGGGCATGCACTTGGGTACGAGGGATCGAGCCTCAACCGGTGGAGAAGGAATGACCTCAGGCGGGTTACTCTGCTGAACGCCCTTTAAGCGGTTCTTCTTGATTTTGCGTGCTGCCGAGGAAAAAATGAAGACTTAAAAAGAGCCTCAGAGAAGAAGAGGAGACAGAGGAAATTCATACAGCTGTCATTAATGCGTACCTTCCAGGTTCATCCCTGCCATCAGACACTTGCGGAAACGGCATGCTGGGCAGTTCTTCCTCCTGATCTTGTCTATTATGCAGTCGTTTCTCCCAGCGCACAGGTAATTGTGCTGCCCTGAGGCCCACAGAGCAGAAGATTAATCTGTTATTTACCCTTATTTGTGAAGCACACTCTCCAGGGGGACAGAATAATTAGCTGGAGTATAGTCATTTACTTTGTGATGACAATAATGATTACAGTGTAACACGTATCGGCTGAATGGGTTTAATACAAGTGATGAGTTCACATGTTTAAAAAAAACCCTTCCGTACCTTCAACTGCTCTCTTGAAAAAGACCTTGCAGCTGCCACAGGTGAGTACGCCGTAGTGGCAGCCTGAAGCTTCGTCAGAGCACACCAGGCAAATTTTATGAGTTGCGCTCTTTCCCTGTGCTGGAGACAAAGCAGTGCCCCCTTCCTGTCTGGAGGAAGAACTGGAGAGAGAAAGAGGACAGAAATGTCATGAGTTACCAGCCCACAGAAAATAAAGAGACCAACCAAATTTTCAGCCTTGATACAAACTGAAAACATCAGTGTGATAAAGTAGAAGCTGAGTTTTTAAGTCCTTCCAAGTTAATAACAGTGGATCTTGCTGTGTAGATTGCATTTTATACTGTGTACATTAAAAACACCTCTACAGCTCACTTGCAACTTACAGGAGCAGCTGAGAGTGCATGCAAGTCAAATAACTGCAAATATGTTCTGGCACAGACCCCTTACCCGTATCATGATACATATAGTAAGTCGACTGTCCACTTCTGATGGCATGGGAACCCAGTGACCCTTCTTGTTTGGAACCCTCCACAAATAAACAGCACCAACACTAAACAGAAATAAACTCCAGCAAGAGTCAATGTGCTCTTTCTTCTCAACTCCGCCTCAAGTTCTCCGAAACATGACTGGAGAAAAGTGAGCCCCATTGTTCCTGTTTAAGCCTTTAAAGCCTCAGTTATGTGAACACCAGTGGTCACATCCTAAAGCTGGACATTGTCAGAAAAACAACACTTGTGACTTTGAAAGAACCACAAATATTTCCACGCATCAATTGTTGTGACAGATGCACTTATTTAAAACAGCCACTAGAGGACGCTGGGCTTTGCTGCATCCCTGCGACAGAGGTACACACCCCCTTTGAAACCCAGTGGCCTCAGCAACAACAACAACACCCACTCTTAAGAGGATATTGAGCCTGAGCTGTGCAGTTACCGCGTCTGTCAGTCCATGTGTCCGCCTCTATGTCTGTCAACACAATGGAGACTAACCTCTTTATCTGACAAGCACTGCTCCGAAGCATAACTGCACTAACGCACATGCAGATTTGATCAGGGCAGCCAAGTTCACGGTTAGTTATACAACACGGGCTATTAGCATGAAAGCAGGCCAGACTTTAGCAGTCAGTGGGTGTAGAATGATGAGAAAACCTGGGTGAAACATCAAAGCCTGAGGTCCACAAGCATTCAGCAAGTGGATTAAAAAAGAAAACACATCAGACAGAGGCCTCCAAGGAGGTTGTCTAGCCGTGACAGAACTAAGAGCCTTCTGAGCACACTGTGGTCAATAATACGTCTGCCCATTTCCTTCTGCCGTTCTAACAGTTAGAGGCTGTCATTTCCTAAGTGTTATGAACTTCACTCTGCTATGTTTCAATCTTCTGTTGAGTGTTTCCCCTTAGTTTCAGGAGGTTTGTTCTGGGGTTTTGGTTAAATACCTCCTGCTCTACCAGCTATGATAAGTGAAACCTCGGATTGACTAAAAAGACATACTATTTTACAATGCTAAAGAAAAAAAAATGAAACAAATAGTTATCCAGGATTGTGACAACAATTTTATCAATTAGTTGTTCAAAGAGCTGCACAATTAATTCATGGTTTTAACATGTGCATTCTTATATTCTTGTGTGTATATCGACTTTTTGGATTCACTGGGAGGTACTGTGTAAAAAAATGCTAAATTTAAGTTGCAGCTACGGCTACACTTTTATTACCCCCCCCCCCCCCAAAAAAAAGGGGGGAGGCGAGGGTATCATTTTTGGTTTGGTATTTTGTTTGTCCATCTGTCTGCTTGTTTGATTGTCAGCAACTTTATGCAAAAACTACTGGACTACAACAGATCCCATTAAATTTTGGTGAATGTAGGTCAAAGGTCAAGGCCAAGGTCACCAAAAATGTGTTTTCACAATGATAAGAGATAGGGCAAATCAGGTAAAACGTTTGTGAGGGGCGGAGTTTGTTGTGCCTGACACCACTTGTTCAATTGTAATTGCTTGTGTAAATATATTAAGGTTGCAGTTTAAGGGTCAAAGTCCAGGAAGATTTATGGTGATCTAATTGTATTACTGTCAAAAAATGTGATTGTTACCTGACGAAGGATGATATTGTGGATTTAGTGATAGCACAGAGGTACCATGTAACACATGCAAAATGAAAGTTACAACATTTATTAAATGTTTTAAAGTTTTTGTTTATTTTTATGTAATTATTATTTTTATGTTTGTAAGTTTTAGCTTAAAAAATATTAATTAAAATTAGTAGTATGTACATGTACCCAAGCAAACAGAGCCATAATACATTGGTAAATTGCAATGCTGCCCACAGTGAGCGGAATTACTTTTTTTGCATTTTTTTTTTGCCTTATTATATTTCAAAGCTATCAGTAATGGTTGATTTTTCCCTCATAACTAAACAGTGTGGCCTTTGTTGAGCAAGAAGCAAGAAAATAGGTGGCCTTGACCTACTTTTTCAAGGTCATATGGCCTTGTGCAGTTATAATATCTGAGTACTTCCCCATATAAATATGTCACTTTCAACAGAATACTACACTATATTTGTCTGAGGGGTATCAAAAGTGCGCTGCACGTTATCTTATTTTAGTCATATCATGCAGTGCTTATAGTTATATTAAAAACTGTGAAAACTGACATGAAGGAAATCAAACAAATCAATATTGATTACAAGAAATAATTTTAAATACTTTACTTTATCTGGTTTTGTGAATGAGCAATGATTGAAAAGGAACCTTTATTTCCTCTTAATGTGATCCTATCAGCACTTTGTCAAAGGTATTGGTGAATTATTAATCATCCTGTTGCATTATAAATCTGAAAAGTATTTCCAAGCACTGAATACCTGCTGTTTGACTCCCTGCTGTGCTACAGTAAACACAGACAGCAGCTGGGTGAATGAGTACATAACATACATT
This sequence comes from Ostorhinchus cyanosoma, assembly GCA_029814465.1. NCBI lineage: Eukaryota > Metazoa > Chordata > Actinopteri > Kurtiformes > Apogonidae > Ostorhinchus > Ostorhinchus cyanosoma. Next base: position 31,845,892 of record JAPTYQ010000002.1, read on the forward strand.
TCATATAAAACAGCTTTGCTGCTGTGATGAGGTACCCACTATGCCATCTGTCTTACACACATTTATCTGGGGTTTCCTTACCATGCTGCTAATAAGTCTAGCGCCTGATGGCGCAGAGTGTGAAGGAGTAACCGGTGTATCCTTCACTGGCCTACAAAGTTGATGTCAGCAGCACAGCTTTACTGCCACAGGTCCAAATCCAATTACTGCAGCCTCTTTGTGTGCAACAACAAAGTAGGCCTGCAGTGATGTCATTGCTATCCAGTATTTACGCACAACTTTGGTTTCAGTTGTTGACATTAAACCAGGCCATAACAGAAGTTACAAATGCATTCTTGTGGACTGTCAGAGACAAACCAGTCATAGCTGCACGGCAATGTGGGGAGACCAAATTTCCTCTTTTTGAAACCATCTGCTGAACTGAGTGCTTGCCATCGACAGGAAGTTCTCGCATTCCCGCAGAGTTTACTATCGGTCAGGGTGCAGCCACTGCACGAAAGCACAACCTCCCTCTGATGGCCCTCGAATTCAACACCAGCAGCTTTGCAAAAGTTTACACTGAGGTCTGCTGGAGTGTGATCAATCAGCCTGGGTCTCAATGAGGCAAGCCACTTAATGCACTTACGATAATGCTGATGGCCCAGTGCCCTGCTTAACAAATCATAATCTCCTCTTAGCCGTCAGTGTCACGAGTGTCTTGGCAGGTCCAGCTTCTCTGTCACCACATATTGTATATACAGCAGTTAGAGCAATGTCATTAAAATGTCACCCCGTTTCCTTCTAGGTGTGACTGATCTTTGCATCGTACTTTGTACACTTGCCTATATCCTCCAACCTCAGTCCACGTCCCTGCTAATGAGCCCCTTCAGACAGTAATAATAATATGAACATGTATGTATGTATGTATGTATTATATGACCATGGTGAGGATCCCCCCAATAAAACAGAAAATATTCCAATATGTCAGGCTGTAATATATGCTACATGTTCTCAGATTTATTATTGGTGATAATGACAATGTTCATCATTTTGAGCTGTAGGCCATAGTTGGGGGGTCCTCTGTAAGACATGGGACATTACTTATTTATAAGATCATAACTGCTTTTTACCTCATACATCACCTCTCTATTGACTTTAACTGTGGACTCATACCCACTCACATGACTGAACTATATCGCAGCTGCAGGTTGTTTTCAATGAGATTGGAAAATCAAGTTTTAGTTATGATGAAACTGCGGCTTGAAATAAATTGCATAAAGAGTTCAAACTTTTACCTTTGGGCTTTTAAAATTTTTAATCACATTTTACTTTTAGCTACTTTGGCTCTAACTGACTAATTTGTTTTGGATCTTAATGGCCACAATTATTGTTACAAGGTTTATTATTGTACTGAAAAGCCTTTTTATTTGCTTTATTGTCTATATCATTGCGTTTCTTTTACTTTGTAATAATGAATGAGACCTTAACCTCAATCTGTTTTACCAGTGAAAGAAAGTTACATTTGCTGAATCTGTGCAACTCACATTAATCAGTCGTGCACACACATCTTCCTGTCTTTACCTTAGAGAAGTGGTCTCTCTCGCTCTTTCTCTCTCTCTCTGAAATAAGAGGCACGAAAGTAGAAAGGGGAACTTGGTCTGCACGCACTGAATCATTCTCACATGTACAACAACACAGTGTATATTTGGGAGTGGACAGACTTGGTTTGTTTGGCGGGACTTCTCTAAAATATCTGCAGCAACTGCCCTCTATTAAAAGCAGAGAGCAAGGCCACATAGGCATGACATTAGTGCAACATTGTTACTGAAATTAAACCATTCCATCATGGCAAATCAATCCAACATGAATGCTATACACTTTGGATAAGTGTTGCATTAACTGTGCCATTATAATCATTCCTATTCTCATTTTTCAGGCCATTACACGTCCTACTTGTGATGCTCCGTGACACTGTCTGCAAAGAGCCTTTGTCTCCTCCACTCCTTATTGACAAACCTGTTCCAATGGGAGCTACATTTTATAGCCTTGAGCAACTTTTAACACTTGGCTTCACAGGCCTGAAAGGAAGGCTAAACCTAACCTGTTGACAAGCACAAGAAGAAATAAAGTGAAAAGGATTTGAGGGTTCCACATTTGTCTCTCTAACAGGAAGAGTTAGTGGAGGTAGGAGGTGGCTTCAATGCCTGTAAAATGAATTGAAGGCTCGCTGCTACTGTGTGCAGCTGGATACCACTGGAATGTGGGAGGAACCCACTCCCAAAGTTTGACTTTGCTGACTCGACAGCTGTAAACTAAAGTTAGAAGGAAAAGTACAAACAAAACACAGACTTAGCTATATCCTCTTAACTTCAATATGGGGAATTTCTATAAGCTGTTTCAGTGTCAAAACAACAAAAACTTGACAAAAAAAGCAAAATTGTGGTTACAAGGGAATGCGGTAATAACGCGAAAGAGACTGGAATGGCTGGCATTTGATTTGGTGCGTTTACTCGGCGCCAGCTGTGGGGAGGCGGGAGAGAAAGTAGGTCAGGAGAGTGAGAGCTTTACAGCAGTGCTCTGTGGTCCGCCTGCCTGCATGCTACACAGCTCATGTCACACCCACATGCACACACATGCACAAATACACACTCATGAATAATACAGAACGCTAACTGACACGCATTTCTCACATACACACACACACACACACACACACACACACACACTAGCGGAATGATAAAAGGTGATTTACAGCCTCTGAAAGCTTCTGCTGACAGTCAAGGTCTATACCCTTGGCTGCAGGAAGCAAAAATAGAGGACAGAGAGAGAGAGAGAGAGAGAGAGAGAGAGAGAGAGAGAGAGAGAGAGAGAGAGAGAGAGAGAGAGAGAGAGAGAGAGGTGACTCTGACCACAGATTAGTCTCAAAACACAGTGCCAAAAGGAACGATGCCTGTACTAAATATAACCTGCATGTAAAGAAAACACTACCAACGTAATAAATCAAGTACCAAACCCAATCTCAATACATCTGACAGACTGATATGTACTTCACAAGCGCTGGCTTAATCTCAGATCCTGTAGTGAAGACTTGAAATCCAAGTCTATCACACTGGTCCCTGCTACAGTTTGATAAGCCACAACATTTCAAAGCCAATATTGTATATTTTAAGTATAGTCAGCTCCACTATCATCATGAGCCATTTATAATGAAACAAACACACTCAACAGGTCAATTACAAAGTCCTGCAGCTGTTCCCGAGAGCCCAGAGGGGAGGAACCATACATTCATTTCAACAGGATGTAATTTGATTGCTTTTACAGCTTAAATAGGCACTTGTGCTTTTTGTATGCCAAGTATACTAGTTGTTTATCTTTTGCAGAATGGGGAAAACTTTTCCTGGGAAAGAACAGAAATCAGCATATGTCTTTAAAGCAGCGTCAGGCTGGTTGTCTGTTTTCAAGCCGTTTTCTTCCTGTTCTTTATTTGGCGGTGAGTCACAGCAAGTTTCCAAAGTTGACTCAATATTCCCACATGTTATATTCTCTGGAGTATTACCATCTAAGTGAAGACACTGAGAGATCTGTTGTTAAACTTGCTCGGGCATTTCTTCATTCGGCCTGGTTCCTCTGACAGCGTACAGCAAGTTACTCTGCAAGTATGCCTCATGCATTATTCCTCTGGTAATGTGACGGCTGCAACTAATGACCATTTTTATGGCCAATAAATTCCATACAATAGTTATCAAAAGGCCTTTCTTCTTTTTCTTTTTCCCCCCAACAATGGTTAAAAACCATTCAGTATACTATTGTTTAGGGCAAAAAGGAAGAATATCCTTATATTTAAGATGTAAATGAAAATAGTTCAAAACCTCAATCTCATCAATGCACTGCTTTTATACATGTCTTTATGAATGATTTTCTGTTCAGATACGACTTCAAGGCATGGTAGGGTAAGTTGTCAAAAGTGTTTTGAGTGGAAAAGCTCCAGAATGCATAAAATCTGAGTATGGAAAAGACAACCTCATTTAAACCACACCGAGGTAAATAGGTTTTGAGTTACAAAACTACTTTCATACTTCAAACTACTTTTTCATTTGTGCAAAAATTCAAGTGAGCTGACAAATAAAAGTGTCCTCTTTACAGTAATGTGTTAAGTAATTTTCCATTTGGTTCAGTGTAAAACTGGTATTGAATAACGCATCTAATAGGGAACAGTATCACATCAAATCCTTTTGGCCAATACACTTCCTTAGTTTCCAATTTATGTTTATTTTGATCAACTGAACTATTTACAAACAACTAATAAGTATTTGTTTAGCAGTTCCAACTCAGAAAGAAACTGAAAAGGGATCAACGTGTTTCGAACTGTTGCATCACAATGATAACAGGAAAAACTTAAGTTGCGAATCCATCCCTGCAGGGAAGAGTGAATGAATGAATGACCTTCTTCTTGAGTGAGAAGCTGAACCATGCGTCACTTGAAGTAGAAACATGCACGCCATTAATAGAAAACACAACATGGCTTTGTCTGGTCTGAGATGTGAGAACAGCTCTATTCACTGCTGCAAACAATGTTCCTCTATTAAAATCTATTAAGTCCAACAAATTCCTGTAACGTACAGTGTACCTTTTAATAGATCATACATTCTTAAAGCACTTAGATACAAAATGGGGCAGTGGCTGCAGCAGCAGGATATATGGCTAAGTCATTACATCTGACCCACTAACTGATCCCTACTCTAATGTCCTGGGCCAATCACAGATGGGAGGAGGAAATGCCACATTAAAAACAAAGGTTACATAACACAGGCCTACTAAGTGAGCTATGCGATTATCTACCAAAGGCATTATATCTCTGTGTATTGCCTCAGGTATTTTTTAAGGCAAAGTCCTGAGCTATCAGATCATTCTGCATGAAAACTAGTTTTCATGCAATGAGGGTGTGTATTTCCCCAAACAGGAACAAAGCATTTCTTAAGGTGAAGCCTTTTTCATTGTGTGAGTGCAGTTGTTTGTGACAGAGCACTGAGTCAGGCCATAAAACTGGGATAATGAACAGACAGAGCATTGAAGATTAAAACACTAGTGCTGTAAGAGAGGAGTTGTTGTCAGCCCTAGCAGGCTGAAATCATACTAGAAGACAAAGAGCAGCAACACTTGAGGAATACAGCAGGTCAGGTAGTGTTTGCCAATGCGTGATCCTCAGAGCTTTGGCAGGAAGCAGCGGCAGCACCATTGCGTGACAAGCTGGAGGAGCTGGTGATTCGATGGCAGCCGCCTGACAGCCACAGAGTCACCGCAGCTAATTTCAAGCCGCTAAATGTCACACAGGTTGAAGTGAACAGGCTCTGCACAAAAACAAACACCCACTCAGCAGAAGCAAACACACGCAGAAACGCTAAGCTTACACACTGATAAGTCAAAACCAAAACAACACACACACACCTACGCACAATTATCCATACTCACACCACAGGCAAAGACACAATCCTATTCTTAAACACAGACCTTTAAAGAACACAAAGTGAGGGCGATGAAAGCCACATGTGAAATGAAAATGAGGAGTATGTGCATGTCACCTGACATTGCAACCACTGTCAGATACTTGTGAAGGTGATTCTATTTACAAAAATAATATAACCCGCATTTGAGACCTTACTGGCATGACACTGCAGGATTGCGTGCCAATCTTCGAGATTTCACCTGATCACTCCCTGTCAGATGTTGTTAATCACACTGGCAAGAATGCAAGAAGAGACATAAACACACACACACAAACCAAAAAAAGTCTTTTAGTCATGTGACTGTGATGAAGGGCTGCTTCACAACTGGGCTCAAGTGCCCACATCACAGCTGAACTCCAACAAGTCGACAGGGTAGCAAAGCAATAACTTAACAAAAGACACTTTGTAGAGTCTGGGTGGAAGTGAAAACACTGCGAGTGGACAAACTACAGTCACCTGAATGGGAGCTTATTGCAAAGATATTGCAGCGTAAATTAAGATTCAGCAGTATCACATGCGTAAGTCAGTGAACAAGCAGCTTTAAAAACAAAACAAAAAGAAACATTAAAAAAACAAAAAAAACATTTCCCTACACAGGAAGACTTTCCTTTCTTTCTTCACAGGTCTGACCATTCTCTTAAGGCCACAACTCACTGATTCACTTTGTTGAATGAAATGTCTCTGCTGCTCCTAAGAGACCGGCCTGCTTCAAGATAACAGAGTGAACATCTCAGGTTTATTTTTGGACACAGGAGGAGCAGAAACAGCCCAAAACAAATCATCTCATCACACCACAATACTTCTGGAGACACCCCGCACACATTGGAACATGTAAAGCCAGTTTGTTGGATTAAAAGTAGTTTCGATAACTTAGAAAACTTTGAGTCACACACTGAAACAACGACATGTTATAAACACATATGGTGTTCAGGCTTGTCCAGCCTGCAAGAAAAAACAACATTCAGCGTCTTGACTTGGATGACAGTGGAATTCCCCTGGATATCTGACAGTACATCCTCTCTCTACAACTAAGCCTCAAGCTGCAGCCCTGCCCTTCCAGGCAGACTTAACAGGTTAAGAGCCTGACTGAAGGGTTAACTGTTTTTTCACACTCAACACGCCCACCACCTCATACATCAACTGGGGGGACAAACTGAGTCACCAATTGGTTCTCTGGTTATACAGCAATATGCAGCAAAACCAAGCCTATAGCTAGGGCAAATACATAGCAGAGAAGAAACTGAACCCTCTCCATTCTTCACATATAATAAACAAGGCTTCAGCGACAGGTTATTTTCACTTAAATCCAATGTACTGATTATTTTCTTGATAAACTGATTAATTGTTGGGTCTATAAAGAAAATGGTGTAAAATATTGTCTAATATTTCCCATAGTCCAAGCTGACCTCTTTGAAAGTTTTGTTTTGTCCATAAAGAAGTGCATTCACATATTCAGTTTACAGCCACAGAAGAAAAAATATTCAGACAAAAATACTCAAAAGCAATAGGAGTAGATAGGAATAGGAATAATAGTTAATAGGAAATAAAGAATCAGGCAGCTTTGATGATTCGTTTTCTGTAAAATATTATTGAAATAGTGGAAGTAGTTGATTAATTTAATAGTTGTCAACTCACTCAATAATGAATGAAATGTTGCAGCTCTTATACTACTGCATGAGATTTGTGCTTACAGATTTGATTTACGATTGCGTACTCATGAACTGGGAAATCCATCAGCAACACATGCACCTTTGTGATACTTGTAATGTTTGATTTGTGAAACTAGATAAGTCAGACCAAATGGCATAACAATAATACAAATGCCATTAACATTCATCTGAACAATAATGTTATTTATGCTGAAAAAATTAATGAAAAATCACTTGAGAAAAAAGGGATGTCTTTAAATTAGGGGCTGATGGGGAAGGTTTTTTTTTTAAATGGATCAGCCTCTGCGATATGAAAGCTGAAGCCTTTCTAATCCTTTGTTGACTGCATTACAGCTTCATAATCTGTTGAAGACGCCTCAATTAAAACCATGGAACCATTCACTATTGAACAAGGTAATGAACAGGTGAACCATAAAGCTATGAGGTGCCAGCACTTTTAATTAATGATTTTCAACCTGACAGCAAGCATCCCCAAAGCAAATATGCTTAAAGGCTGATGTTTTACAGGTACTCTCTCTGGTTAGCTATGCAGGTAAGGCTGATGGTTCAAGCCTGAATTTAAACAGTGATCAGTGATGTGTTCACACTAAGGGGAAATACATACCAAATGTAACTATATATGACATAATATAATCTATTTAATGGACTATATCAGCTCTACTATTATGAAAATATAACAAAAAAGATGTACACATAGAGTATATTCTTGATAGGTCTGTGTGATCTTACAATACATATCACATGGCAATTGAAAATACATTCAGGCAGGAAATTTGCATGATAGCAGCAGATAAACATGGAGGAGGATGAATGATGACACCAAACGGAATCATTCTGAACAGGATTCTGACTTGCCAAGACAAAATGAGAACCTCATACATAGAAGAGGGGCTACTTCAGTCACATGGATGAGGTTTGGAAACGAAAAATCTGACACAAGCCACAACATTCTGTGCTTTGCAAATTATGCCACAGACTGCACCCCACGATAGACTCCACTAACCTCTTTTACCACCTACACAAAAATCAGGCCAAACTGTTCAGAGAGAGTACAGCAGAGTTGAAGTGTTTTATGTTAAAGTTTTTACATTTGTGCAAGACATCCTGTTGTTCTACAGCAGGAGAATAAAAAACAAATATAAAGTAAACTAAGCGAAGTTAATTTGCTAGATATATCATTCAAAATGCATTGTTACACGGAATTGCTGAATACTCAATAACAGTTGGTCAATGACTGCATTCTACTGTTTTGTTCTGTATCACACTTGATTTATATCAATAACAAACTACTTCTCAGACTTAAGATATGGTCATAGAGCCTGGATATAACCTTTTAAATCAATAAAATGATTTCAAAAGTACTTGTCCTGTAATAAATGGAATGATGTACAGCAAGTGGATCTATATAATGAAATAAACCCCATCAGGAGAATCAAATTCCTTCATCACCCTGTCAGGGTTTATGTCTCAAGGACAGGGGTCACCAACCCTGATCATCGAGATCTACCATCTTGCATGTTTTAGATGTATCCTTCTTCCAACACACCTGATTAAAAAGATAAGTCTATCATCAAGCTCTGCAGAAGCCTGATGACAACAGTCACATGTGCTGGGAGAGGGAAACATCTAAAACATGCAGGATAGCAGATCTTGAATACCAGGTTTGGTGACCCCTGCTCTAAGATGACTGCTTCACTGCACATTTACTCACTGAATTTCTAGAAAATGTGATAAAACACAGTATGTATTGTTATATTGATATGAGATTTTGGTCATGCCAGAGGCCCACTTTATAGAGTCATTCACTTTTCCCTTATGTTTTCCCCCCCATCTATGACAAATTCCAAACACAGGTATTACTAATCATTTTACAGTGCGGGTCTGAAGGTGTAGGGGTTATGAGGTTAACAGAGAAATATGCAAGAGCACCTGGGATGGATGAAATCAGGTCAGATTATATAGCTCAGTATTACCTTAAATCTTACCTGGTAAAGTTTGTGGGATAGGAGAGGGAGCTTGAGAAAGTCTCACTGGCTCTGTGTACACCTGTGTTGTCCCCGGTAGTCTGGACTCTGTTCCAGGTCCCACCGATGGTGGTCACAGGGAGATACAAACTGGACACAGGCTTTTGATCCTTCTGCTGCTGCACCTCATTGCTGACTCCAAAGTGATAGCTCTGTCCTCCTGAAGTGCTGACCCCACAGATAGAGATGGGGTTAGAGTTGGGCAGGTCTGCAGTGGGTGTGCCGCTAATTTGGCAGTAACTCTGGCCTGCAGACGTCTTCTCCTGTTTGATCACACCTGGTGTACAGAGCTGAATGAATCCAGCATCTTTTTCTTTCTTCACCAATGTAGATAAATTAGATGCCGGACTTAAGGTGGAAACTGAGGATACGCCAGAGCTGGACTGATCTGGACTTGTAATATTGTTGCCATTGAGAGCAACAGAGCCTGTGCCACAACCATTAGTGCTCTCAACTACGGCAGGCTTAATGTCCCTCTCTGAGCTGACATCTCCAAGCAAGGAATCATCTGCTAAAGTGGAGAGGAAAGCATCATCCCCTACATAAAAATCAGAGGGGGAACCAGTGAGCTCAAAGTCCTGGAGTAGATCCAGTGTGTTATCACTGAACAATTTCTGGTTCACATCCACATCTTTGCCAATGTGATCAAAAGCATGATCAAGGTCAATGGGATCCTGATCTCCTTTATCCATGGAGAAATCCTCTGTTTTCAATGGGAAAAAGTTGGGATCTGATCCCCCAATAAGTGAATCCATAGAGGACTGGTTAATGTCTGCTATGGTGGCCTCTAACTGGGGCAAACAATCCCCTAAGATTTGTCGACCAAAGGTGGTGGAAGCCTGGAGCAACTGCTGAGATTTTTGATCTTTGGTCAAGCCCCTGGGTTCTGAGTCATCCACCAAGGAGCCTACTGTGGCAGTGACTGAGGTGAGCTCCTCTGGAAGGGGGCTGTCGCTGAGGCCGTTGGGTACCTGTCCGGGCTGCATTAAGGGACTGGATGGAAGAACGACAGAAGTGGCAGAGGTGATGGACATGGCACTGTGGGGAGCCACTTTCAACAGACCTCTCTCCTCTGAGCTTTCAGTGTAGACCAATTTACTTAAATGGTCATCTCGTCTGTACGTTATCTTCTTCACTCCACCTTTGTCCATCTTTTTATAATCGGAGACAAACAGAGACACACAAACAGTTAAGGAAAAAGTCAGTTAGTAACAACCTCTTTATAACACCAAGTAGGATTTACAGAGATTTACAGATATCGTGGGAAACTAGCGCTACTAAGCAAGTTTAATTACGTTTGGGTTTGATATGACTGTAGGTCAAGCACATGCAGAGTGCCATTAAATAATCAAGTCGATATATGGCTGGGTAAAGTTGCCAAGTTTGCCCCCCTGCGCGCCCTTGATAGCTAACGTGGCTAAAGATAGTAAATGTTAGCTGCGTTAGCTATACCAAGTGGCAACATGCCAATACGTAGTGATACATATACACTGTACTTCTATGCAACGTATTTGAAGCGACCGTAATATAAACGGGATTGACAACAAGACACAAACAGAAAAACGCCAAGTTTACCGCAGTCATATGTGCGCGAGTGGCAGCTTTACTGCTAACTGTTGGCATGGTTAGTAGCAATGTGGCTAACAGCTAACTGACTACGTGCCTACATTTCGCCTGAATGTCGATGACAGTGATCTTAGCTTGCTAGCTATCACAGTCTTTACGATCGGATATTAAGTCTTCAGTGCATTTCTTTGTTTTATCTGCTTTAGGCTAACAGGTATTCACAATTGATCAAAAAACATACTTACCCTTCAAATGACTGTTTGTTGATATGTGTGCTCAAGTCGACTGTCAACATTGTTTTGGTTGTAAGTGGCAGTCCACAACACTGACTCAATTTATATTAACGCTACGCCTCGTGCGTCGTATCCTTGCTACATGGCTAAATAAAACAATAACACGCCACGTTGGAGGTGTTTTGTTAGTATTCAATCCTCCGAATTTACCTAGCTATGTTTTGTCTTACAAATTGTTGAACTGGCTGTGCTAAGATGAGTCGCTGCTAGCCATTAGGAAAGTAGGCGCTAACCTCCAGGAAAAACATACAAAATGGAGAACCGAGTAAGCCAGCCCCATCCTGACCTGTTTACAATGTGCAGTGCCGCCTGCTGGCCGTGCCTCCTAACTGCACTTTGTTATGAGTTGAAGCGCTCAATGACCTGTGAATGAGTTTAATCATTTACAATAAATTGATCTCTGTCAGTGTTTATTGCATGACAAAATCATTATCTAGCGATAAGTGTTAAAGTATCCCTTCAGAGAAAAAAAAAAACATACGACACAATGCCTCTTAATTATATGGTTTATCGCGGTCAGAAAACTAAACAATAGCCCAGTGACATAAAATGCAATCGTTGCGTGACGCACAGATGGTACTGATCTAAAAAAGAGCATTTGTCTATCATATAACTACTCATAGAGCTGGTCAGGGTGAATCTCCACTGTTTCACAGCTGCTCAGTGAAATGTTGTGCAGACAGACCGAGGCAGACAGATATATCACAGGAAGTGGACAGGAAAATTGTGAATGGCATCCACAATGCAGTGAAGATGATCTGTGGGCAGTTAAAGGAACTGGTGGCGCAAGTTGTATTTCTTGTGACAACTACCAAAGGGTTTACATGTTACATTATGTCAGAGAGAGTGTTTATTGAGCTAGATCAATACAAAAGAAACTATGAGATCAAATAAATTATAATCATTTTAGTTTGTGCGATATTGGAATAAAGTGCATTGATGCATGAAGTCACGTGTCTCGGTTCGTCACGCACTCTTACACGGTTTGCTCGTGCTATTCCATTGAGGTAATCACTTATGTTAAAGAATAAAATAATTTGTGTGTGCGTGCGTGTGTGTGTGTGTGTGTGTGTGTGTGTACGTGTGTGCGTGTGTGCGTGTGTGTGTGTGTGTGTGTGTGTGTCCGTGTGTGCGTGTGTGAGTGTGTGTGTGTGTGTGTGTGTGTGTGTGTGTGTATCCAGATTTCCTTTCTCAATGGTTCTCTTGATGAATGCAAAGATGATTTTGAGATACTAGAAATGGACCTGAAAGTCACTGGTTTTGTTTAGTTGCTTTGCTGCTCCAGGAAAGGACACCTTATGTCACTCAAATACCTTCTCATAATAATAAACTATCAGCATGATGTGCTTAATAGTTCAAATGAAATCAAACTTTTGAAGAGTCAATGTTTAAGATAATGATGCTCTCAAATTTATGTAAGACACTGTAAAAACAGTTATTTCTAGATTTGACATTTACACATGACCTCTTTCATCCAGAAAAATGAATGACTGTGAAGTGGAAAGGTGAAGAGGAAATAGGTCACAGAGGTTATTGCCACATAAAAAAGATAAAGTTATGTCTAATGTTTACAGACCAGAGGACAATATTGCTCTGTTATCATGGTCTGTTATCATTTGAACATAAATCATATATGTTTTTTCAGGTCCCAAGTCACACTGAGGTTTATTATGCAAAAATGGATAAAAATAACAAATCTCAATTTAATGTTTTTGCACATACATATTCTCTAACCTCACACTCAGCTGAGACCCATATTGTCTTACATTATTCATGCTGAAGTTGCATGAAATCCAACTCCATCCAAAAGATAGAATCTAACCGGGGAGTTGGGCATGGACAGGAAATAAAGTGAAGACAGGAGACAGGGAAATTGGCTCTAATGGGGGGGATGAGTGAGATGAATAAGAAGCAGGTTTATAGCACATATGGGAAGAGATTTCACTGGGAATAAGGGGAATGGGGAGCAACCATGCTGTTACATATTCACATAAATATGAATTTATTGAGCAAATCCAGCAAACAAACACCATGGATTAATATAATATTCTAAGTATGTGATATATTATTAAATTGACTGTCATACATCAATGGTAGGGTCACAGAATCTGTAGCGCATTATGTTATTTGTATAACATGGCAGTAAAACCTCACATTATAGAAAAAGAGATCAGTAGTGTGTTCAGTGTAGCTCTAAATCCCCACCGTTTGAATCCCACTCAGTCCCCTGTGGCTGCTTAGCAACCCCTCTCCAGCACAATATACTCTGAATTAACAGGGTAAAGCGTGACCGCTGCCTCCTCAAAACCACCAGTCAAGGGTGCTCTCCCATCATCAACGCCTTCTCTCTGCTCTGCTGCAATAAAAGCCTCTGATTTATTACAACACGCCTTCAAAAAAGCAAAACAAACAAGCTGTAGAGCAACAAAAGATACAAAATCATCTGAAATCCAAGTGACACAGCAGACAGGGAGGTCCTGAGAACAGCTGGCCGAATTACTCCAAATCCCAAATTTCAAGAAACGTCTTACATTTAATCTCCATGATATTGATGAGTGTTTGAATACATTTCAATATTTTGTACACCCTATATATTAATATGAACTAATATAACTAATATTTTGTACCTTTCCTCCAACACCATTTTGGCCTGTCATGTATGTATGAATGATCACAAACACTGCCTTGTCTCAAACTGAACCTCTTCTATCTTACCTCCTCCAAATTGAATGTTCTGCTTTGGAGTGCTTGGCTTCTCTGTGGAGTTGATGGCTCCATGACAATTTCACTGAGAGGGCCCCTGTGTAGCAATATAGCCTACAAGTTCCAAGTAAACCCCTGTCCTCCTGCCATCATAATCCAGAATGAAATGGATCAGCAGTGAGGGTTCTGTTTTTTTCATTCCAAAGAGCTGTGGAAAAAAAACTGCATGAACAGACTCACTGTGGATTTCATATTTGTGTATTTATTTTCATTAATGGCAAAACACATTCTTGTGGAAATTAGTGGCCTAACGCTTATTTTTTCCTCGTCTTGACTGTGCCTGAGCATCTGGTTTGGAACAGACTGAGATCTGTCCGTGGTGCTGAAATGAGAAGTTATTCTGTTAGATCAATAAGAAAGAGATCAATTTACAAATACAGTGACAGCGATACAAAAGTGATTCTAGTGCTTGTGGGTTCAGTCTAAAGCAGCGCAGTGTGCCTCTTCTTTTCATTTTAGCTCATACTGTTCAGTTTTTGATGCGTAAAGTGTGTCAGTTTGATAGAGAAGGTAGTGAAAGCCCGTCAAGAGCTCGATTCCCTTATGGCTACCGATGAGTCTTTGAGCAAGACACTGAGACCTAAACCCCCTCTCTCGGGATAAGTGCGTCAGCTAAAAGCGTTTAATATAAATGCGAAAGCCCCTGTGAAGACTCAGAAGAAGGGATTAAAATCCGCAACGCTGGATGTTAAAACTGCATTAGACCTGAATCCGCTCCGCCAGCTGCTCGCCGCCCTTGGATAGATCAGAATTTCATGAAAAACTGCACAGATGCACTCACATCAGTCCGCGTTATGTGTATGGTCTGAAAATGTCATTTTCCTTTAAGATGATGTAAGACATTACTTCATGGGACGATTTTTTTCCCTCTCTTGCACAGCTTGGAGCAAAATTATCTTAAACCTTCTGCCGACCCAGCCGTTTCCTCACTCAGCAGTTTGGAGAGATGGGTGCGCACGGGAGTTCCAGCTCCATCCGCTTCTCCATGAGCAACCTCGGAGTGTGTGTCAGCCTCCCAGGTGAACAGAGCCATGCTTATTAGTGCAATGATGGGATGCACGCACATTGTTCAGTTTGCTTTGGACTGATGTGGCTGAACTAGAAGGCGAACGCAAGAGGATGAACATTTTACCCAAAACTTGAGATGTTTTTACTTTTCTGACGGCGATAAATTTTCCAAATGAAGCCAGGATTATATGTCTCTGAAGTCACATTAATGACCCGGTGCAGTAGATATCTGTAACATGATGCGCTCACTGGTTATGATAATCGATTCTTTTTGAAAAGGATGCACCGTGGGCTGGGACATTTACGCACGGGGTTAAAGGATATATTGTAGGCACACCTTGGGACTGTTTGCCATGAGATACTGGATGCAAGGACTGCAGCTTGAATCAAGACTAATCTTTGGTTGTGAGTGCATCCACACCATGCAGATACACCCCACACCCTGAACTTCTGGGACGTGCGTTCTCCGTTATCAGGACTCGGATTTCGTGCAAGATCTGAAAATGGCACTGAGCGAAAACTGTACAACACAACCCGCAAAAGAGCAAGGCTCAGTGCAAAATCCTCCATCGGATGTTATTGAGCTTAACGTAGGTGGACAGGTGTATTACACTCGTCAGGCCACTTTGACGAGCTTTCCAAATTCCTTACTTGGGAAGCTGTTCTCTAATAAGAAGGGATCTTCGAATGACTTGTCCCGGGACCTAAGAGGACGGTATTTTATTGACAGAGATGGTTTTCTTTTTCGGTATGTGTTGGATTACCTTAGAGACAAGCAAGTGGTTCTGCCTGACCACTTCCCAGAGCGAGGGAGGTTAAAAAGAGAAGCGGAATACTTCCAGTTGCCAGAATTGGTCAAACTTTTGTCATCCGAGGAATCCAAACTATTTCCAGATGACTTATACTACAGTGATTTTGACGATGCGTCGCAGGGCAGCGAAAGGTTTTACCCCTCTTACTCCTTAGACAGGAGGTATGGCTACATTACAGTCGCCTTTAAAGGTGTTTGCGCTGCGGGAGGCAAAGACAGTCAGAGTGATGCCAAGGCCAAAAAGTTACCGAGGATCTTTATCAGCAGTAGGATCGGCTTGGCGAAAGAGGTGTTTGGAGACGCCCTGAATGAGAACAGGGACTTGGATAGACCACCGGACCGCTACACCTGCAGGTTTTACCTCAAGTTCAGGCACCTGGAAAGAGCCTTTGACATGCTTTCAGAGAGCGGCTTTCACATTGTAGCCTGTAATTCATCCCTGACTGCGTCCTCCATCGGTCATTATACGGATGACAGGGTCTGGTCCAATTACGCACAGTACATCTTCTACCGTGAGTAACTGTGTATGTTCTTGTACAATATGATCTGAGGAGAAGTGTGCTGAAAGGGCGACCCTGACCTCTTGAAAGTCTGAAAAAGTGCATGCAAAAAAGAAACAAATAATAATAAAAAAAAACACAAAATAATATAAAACACATAATATAAAAACACAAACACACACACACACACACACACACACACACACACACACACACACACACACACACACACACACACAC
>JAPTYQ010000002.1:31909738-31924909 GCA_029814465.1 Ostorhinchus cyanosoma
TCAGAAACACATTATATATGTCATTTGCAAAAGCTGAGGCTGTTTGTCGTTTAAGTGACAGTATTCTATTGGCAGACAGCATATGCTATAGATGAGGTGGCATCAATCACTTAAAGCTAAAGTACTTGATGGTTGCAGTACATTCTGTCTCAAATGTTAATCGCTGTGTTCAGTTGTGTGTTTACTGAACATACCGCCATGCTTGGGCTGCTCTTGGTGAGGTAGACCACAGTTGGATAAAACTGGTGTTTGAGGAAGTAAGCATGTGCCACCACAGCACCAGTCAGTGCTAGACTGGTGGCAGTCACCAAGGCTGCTCGCACCATTCTGGACTCAGCTACAGATACTGTGGAAGGGAAAGAGACCAGAGAGAAGGCTGAATGTGAAAGGCGATGGAGTGGAACACAATAAAAATACAGAGTTCCACACGGCTGGAAATATTGGAGAAAAATCTTGCTGCTGTGTCCAGCGAAGTGCACTTTAAGAAAAAAAACAACTATTACTGTAACATTTGTTTTTATCTTTCATCAGTCCCTAAAATTAAAGGTAGCAGTAGAAATATATATTAACTAAGGTGCTTCATTCATGTGTCATGTCCCATATGTCCAAGTGGACAATGCTGATCTAACTCCCATCTAAACATGCAGAAATCTCATTTAAGGGTCAAGTAATCTGCCCACAATAAGATACAGCTCAAAACAGACCCCTTGTTTTCAAATATATGAGAAAGTGGAAATTTAATGAAACTCTAAATGTTCTGAGATATTAACTTCTCATGGCTAAGAAACAACACCTGGAACGGTTCCATTAGTGAGAACAAACAGAGCTGATGATCTGCCAGATCAATGTAAACTGAAGCAGAGCTTTTATCATTACTTTACTAATCCTTTATACTTAATAGCAACTTAAGCAACTCTAAATAGAGCGATCAGTGGTCAAGGCAGGAACGTTCTATAAATGCTTTTTAAATTAAGAAGTGATGGAGGGATACGACTCATTTAGAATTGCAAGAAATTTCAGCTGGATTTCAGCTTTGCACTGTTTTTTTTTTTTTTTTTAAACCAAGCTCCGATAAAGAGTTGTACATTATGATCATAAAATAGTTGCCTGCAAACTGGTGTTTGTTCTGTTCTGCATTGAACTTAACGATAGTTTGGCCCCAAAAAAAATCTAACAAAAAAACTATTCTTAGAACTAATTCATCGCTAACTTCATAGCAAAATGTGTTGCAGGAGTATTTATTAACTATATAAAACCACAGTGAACCTATTTTGCGAAGATGAGCGACAGCTTGTCAT
Source organism: Ostorhinchus cyanosoma (assembly GCA_029814465.1). NCBI lineage: Eukaryota > Metazoa > Chordata > Actinopteri > Kurtiformes > Apogonidae > Ostorhinchus > Ostorhinchus cyanosoma. The sequence goes on from JAPTYQ010000002.1 coordinate 31,911,037, forward strand.
CGTTTATCAAAGGTTACTAATTAGCTAACTTACCTCGTTATCCTTAAAGCTAATGTGGTAAAATTTGTTAACAAGCTAAGGCTCAGGAATTCGACTACCTTGTTACCCACCAAAGTATCAAATGTACTGTTTAAACTGTAAGCTTGTTATATACAATACATTCATTGAAAGTATATCTTTTTTGTTTAAGTACCATTACTTTACACTGGACATAACCTACTCAACTGTCAAAGACAGGTAGCTAATTGCTGTTAGCTAGCTAGCGTTAGCTAAGGTTAGCTAGACGTTAACATCCCAGTAGTCGGTACTGTACTGCACTGGACTCACCGACACGATGTCTGCGGAAGACTTGCTCCTCGGTTTATCTGACAAATGTTTTCTTGGCTGCTGAAGTACCTATATTCTTAGAAGCTATTCCATTTTGTTCGTTTCGCGGCGCTCACTCTTTATATTTTATCCTCGCCCCTGACAGTCTGGCTACGTGTTTATCTTTGGCTTGCTCCTTTGGAGCCACCTCACATCCGGCTGTTACGGTAACTACACGCATCAACAATCTCACAGCTGTGTCAGCTCCCATTTAATGTCAGCGAGTGCAATAGAGGGAAAAGACGGTAACTTTATCTTTGTTGTTTTCACGTACGCTAACATGTAATAATACTGTAATTATTGGTTCTATTGCATTCTTTCAAGTCCGTTCAGCCAAATTTTTGGAGCTTTACGGTAAACTTCAACGTGGACCAATAGGAAGTCAGGTTGGCTCTGATGTGTGAAGTGAAGGGCATCAAGGCCAATATTAGTTTATTAGCATTTCAGAATCATTGTTAGATATACATAATCAGTAATACTAGTTCTCCTCCCACCATAACATAAAGAGAAAGCTAAACCATATTCTTATATACTTTCCTTTATATATAAAAAGGCGTATTTATTTTCTTAGCACATTGTAATGTTAAACTAAAAGATAAAAAGACAAACACACCAAACCCAAAAAACAATTATTATCAAATATCCTGTTTATTTCATTGAGCTAATGAAGTCAATTATCTATCAAGGTAATGCCTTGGTACCCACGCCAAAATTCAATATGCCTCCAAAATCCATGAGTGCACAATGATGTTAATACAGTGAGTATGGAAAATACAGTCCCTCTTACTTGAACTCAAGAGTACAAACAAGAATCAATAATGATGTCCATTGTCTGATTATATAATCAATGACTACTTCTATTGCAATAGTTGTAACATTCACAATGTTGTTAGCTTATGGCATGTTAAAACTTGTTCAGTGATTGATCTCCCATATAAAAAAAAAAACAAAACAAAAAAAAACTATCAGGTTGGCATACATAAACTTTCATGAAAGGCAGTAGCTCAGTGTTCATTTCTAGCAGTAAAGACTATAAAAAGAAAGCAATTGTTATATCTCAGCCTAATGGTAAACATAAGTGTCTATATCTTAACTGTAAATATCTGACACAGACAATGTAAGAAAAGTGTTCGGCAAAATTCCAATTTGTCTGTCGGACATAAGGCAAAGTAGTGACAGTCCTGCTTCATTCAAAACTACAAGTACAAAGAAATAAAACCATCTGCAAAAAAATAAAACTTGATGCAAAAATTAACATTTGACAGATTCCAGCTTGACAATGGAGCCGTCAGTTGTTGCATTGCCAAGCAGTAGTGTGTCCATGTCGTTCCTGCTACTTGGGTGTTCCTTATTCCTCTCCCCAGGTGTTCGCTTGTCATGTTTACTCCCTTCCCAAAGTTTAGTGTAAACAGTTCAGCCATTAAGACCACTTAAATTACAAAAAAAAAAATCAGTGAGTGGGGAAAAGATAAGTAGTAAGAAGAAAAGAAAATGTAGAGGATTAGGGACCAAGCTCCCCCAAGTCCACCATTAGGACACTGAGGAGATCGGGTTAAGAGGAGAGCCCATTTGTGTTAGGACCTTGTCCAGCCATTGGAGGGGTCCATGCAGGTGCACTTCGATCCAGCAGGGGGTGCTAGTGACGTCCTGTCGGTGGTACTCTGCTCCCCAGCCCTGTGGAAAGGTCAAATGTTCAGTGATGTCAGCTCATACCTACCATACAGTAAAAGACTTTGCCCTTAGATGTCCGTGGACACACCTCAGGTTTTTCAGTGTCACAAATGAAGGGGCTTGACCTCCTGGGCTGTATGCTGGCCAAATGTGTCCAGTTTTTATTTTAATTTTTTTTTTTTTTTATTTTGACTTCAAATATTATGTACTGTATACATCTGAAATTGTACAACTTGACTATCATGGCCATTTTTGACCAACTGAAATGCAAGAAAACTACATTTAATTCCTTGTAACTGAAAGAATTTAATCATACAGTTTAGTTAAAATGACTCATTCTAAACTCAACACTATAAAATCTTTAAATGTTCTACCAAATTACAATACTTGTCCATTTGTGACCAAGTTAGAACTTTCATGCAATTTCCAATAAGGGTATATGATGGATTACTGCAATCCAATGGAGTGAATGAATGACAATTTTGTGATCTTGATATCTGATAAAAATTTGTGTTTATACATCAAAAAATTGTGAAGACAAGAAATTGCAACAGAAATGTAAACATATTGCAAGTGCCTCCAAATTGCTGTTAATGCCTGTTGAGTCTTCTTGGCAAACTTAGCTTTGGTACACAAGTTGAAAGTACCTGTAGCTTTATTCTTTTTATTGAAAACACACACAGACACACACACAAAAATATATATTCTCAAATAAATAATGGACCATCTCTCAGGAGGTCAAAGAGAGAGCTGCAGGAAAAACACAAACACTGGGATTGTTTATAAATCTGTCCTGGAGTTAATGCAGGTGCTGTCAATAGTAACACTACACCAAACAGCTCCCAGATCATTTTTTGTCTGAGGCAATGGCAAGAAAGTCATTCACTTCTTTAAGTATGCAAGATGAGGAGAAATCTTCTGCACTTCAAGAAAAGACATCTTATACCCAAGATGAGGGGAACCCTCCTCAGAGGACGACAGCACCACCACCAGCCAGTGCCTGATACCCCTTCCTCAGGGGGTTAGGACCATACAGTCCAATGTCTTACGATGGGAAAATTACATGGTTTCCCACTGCTCAAGACCCTGCACTACAATCCAGAACAAACTGGTACACCATGTATGAAGTCGCCTGCATGAGTAACCTGAGGTCTGCGCCTCCCACACAAATCTGAACGGGAGGTGAAGTTGTGATGATTGGGGGGCGTGTGAATGAAGGGGAGATGAGACCCTACATCAAGATCCTGATTCTTGTTGGCATCTACTAAGCGAGACATGTCGCAACACATGGCATGTGGAATGACAAGATGGGATGGGCCAAATTTCCTGCTATGTTGCACCTCAACCATTATGCTCAGATCAACACTAACATCTGGTCTGATGCCAGGATCACCCACCTGGGATGCTCCAGGGACAATAAGCTTATGGGAAATCCTGTGGGTAAACCGTATCATCATCATCATTCTAAATTTACGCAGTGAAATGGCAAATATGTTTTGTCCAAGAACATGCTAAATAGGAGTTTTTAATGTTTTTTCTGTTTCTGCATGAAAATGAATGAAAAATCATTGATACTGCTGAATAATGACATGCGTTTAGCTGCAAGGATAGGTAAAAAAAATAAAAAAATCAAGGAGCATGTACCATTTGATTAAAAAAGTGATTATGTTTTTATCCCATTATAAATCATTAGCATTATGCATTTAAAGGGCTAAAAGTCTTAACTTGCAATGAAATTTTGGCTTTCCTAACCAGTACTGACAAATGGAAAAAAAAAAGTTGGCAAAAGTGGGAAAATCTGTAAATAGTTGTGGAAAAAAATATTAGACCATCAAAAACAATGGTTATGTAAATCAAGTAATAACTCTGTGCTTATCATGTGACTAAGAAAACATGGAATGCCTAAAAGCACTGTTTTTGTCAGTACAATGTCAGATATGGATGGAAGAACTGAAGTGATTTGGGTTATTAAAGAAAACATGGAAAATGGATAGATCACAGCTCTGAAACTAATGTATGAGCCATTTTGTTATATCTGTCCAAACAAATGTACCTTTAGTTGTACCAGGTATTAAAATGAACAAGTAATTGAAGAAAACAAGGGTGGTCTAAGAATTTTTTCCTGTGACTGAATATACCAATTCTATAGTATTTTGTGAATGCAAATGGTAGGTGGACATTTTCATCCATGAACATTCCAAGTGGGAGTATTACCCAATTTCTTTCTCTGCACAAAAACAACAATGCATAATATTCAGTGGTGTTGTTAATCAATTACATATTTCAAACTGTCCTTTTAATAATATAAGAAAAACTAGTAGTGCTGAGACTATATAAAATGGTCATTTTTGAAGATGTTTTCTAACAAATGCATCATGCAAACAAACTGGCATTTGAAGGGTTAAAATAAGGAACTTTTATAGTTATGACAAGAACTGATGTTAGTTAAAAAAAAAAAAAAACTCATGTTGGTTATTTTTGGCCACGGACAGGTTGAGTGGATAGTGATTTTACAGAAACCCAGAGGGTTAAGGGACCTGAAAGTCCTGGAAATCTCACTACTGCAAGACTTCAGCTAGATTCCTTTTAATTTGTCAATACTGTACTTAACCTTTATATTACAGAACACAGTATTTAAATGAGCAAACAATCCTACCTACTGGGGGCACTAAAACTCCTGTACAACTATATGGAAAAGTGGGTCTACTACTGCACACCTCCCTCTAAATGACAAAACTAATTCCAGCCACAACACATATCACTGCCTGCTGTAACATGGAGCAAATATTCAGGAATAAAACAAATTTTGGTTTGTTAGATATAAAAATGTCATCACAAAATGTTATGTGAATGAAACTAGGACATTCTGAGTTTTCTCTAAGTGACAAGTGCACCGTTGGAGTTTCTATTTTGATCTTTTATTGTGACAAGCAATGACAGAGGTGGTGGATCTGCAATGCACAAGTATGAGTTTCCTCCTATTGTTTTGAATAAGATGCTTGACATTCATAAAAATGGAATTTGCAAAACTGAAACCATTACCCACTTGACATGGATGATGATTGTCTCTAGCAAGTTAAATTATGTACAGTAGGCTTTACTGCACTAATATAGAGCACCAATTGATTTGCTAGATATCAGTCAAGAGTTTAAATCTTTTGTTGTGAAACGGCTTTTGGGGGGGGGGTGCTAAAAATGAATATACACACAAAAAAATGACAGAAGTCAAATTATAATGAACTATGGAAAATAGATGTATGTTGTATGTTCTCAAACTGTTTTGAGTATGTGAAAATAAAATAAGCTACAAATATTTTAAGAAAAAGGGGACTGGAAAAAGTACTTTGGGGAGCATACAAAGCAACAGTATTAGTATCAAACATTTTAGGTGATACCCAATCTTACAAGACTGTGCTTTGTGCCGTCCCATTCACGGTCATCCAGACTTTACCTTAACAAAGCTCATCCTGATGGTGCACATCTTGGTAAGTTCATAGACTGCCTCAAAGCCATGGTTCACTGACTGGGCAAGAAGCTGAGCAAACTCCTGGTTGTTGAAGATCTTAAGGCTACATCCACTAGGGATCTTGCACACTGTGGTGGGGTGGAAGCCATGATGGTAATTACAGTTACGGCTCTGGACAAAAATGCTGGTGTCACTAAGGCACTCTGCATACACCTCTCCTCCCACATAGTACAGGTGCACTCCTGGGAATCAGACAAAGACAGCCCACAATTAATCAAATACAAAAAAACCCCAAAAATAGAACATGTATGGCCTGTTGTGTGACTTCATCATACCTTTGCCAATGTGCCTGCGGGTGTTCTCGATTGTTGAGTTGCGGTTGACATTAGACAGGAGTCCAAGGCAGAAGCGGTTCTTATTGTTTGATGGGTCAGTGAAGCCGTCCACGAGCACGCTGGTTGATGAGGCGTGGTAAGCCTCACCTACACGATTGTTGAGTTCATAGTAGACAATCGAGCACCAGTGACTTGGCTCCTCATACTCAACTGGTTGCACATCTGTGAAATGGCAAAGGAGATCAGATAAGAACCAACAAAACCATAAATGGTGTCTACAAACTTAAGGACAGTTTCAGACACTTCAGGATGTACATGAGTGACAAATAATGGAGAAAATGGTTGAGGTGTTGTACTGCTGTGCATCAGTTTGTATTGCGCACGCACGCACGCACGCACGCACCCACACCCACACACACACCCACTTTACTGGTCAGGTAAGACTGCTGGTTGGTCTGGTGTTGCCATAATGACAGAAGTCTGCTGGAAATCAGTCCAGAGTTTAGCAGTAAGCTGAACGAGTGAGGAGTAGGCTCTGTCATGTTGAACCGTTGTGAGACCGGTTAGTTTTACCCTACTGATGATGTGCTGTTGCAATAGTAATCCTGCTCTGAACAAAAGGGTTTTCTTTGATTTATTTCATTGTAATGTTGGACACTGGAACTGGACTGGCAGAAAGAAAAAGGACAAAGGGTAGAGTGATAGATCAGGACTAAAACACCGGTAAACCTTTGCATTGGTTTGAACCAATGGATAGAACTAGGAGTTTAAGGAGTGAAAAAAGAGCTGGAGTTGTCCCTCTTCCTTCCACACAGGTATAGAATGCTTCTGTTCTTCATACATATGCATTGGAATATTGTATTTGACTATAGTGGCTCTTGGTAGCCCAGTCAAACAATTAGTAAAAACGCTTCTGCTTTAGCCACACAGCTAACGCTGAGGTGTTGGAAATATGTTTTATTTGGAGCATTGTTTCAGTCCAAACTAAGGGCTTTGTAAGGTGAGACTGACATGGTTCTGTATGGAGTAGAAGTGGGGGATGTATATCACCAACTATAATATCGAACGTTGATTTGACGATGTGCAATTTTACATCGAGTATTCATACTGTCTCGAAAAGAAAACAGACGGTGCATAGACGGTAAAGGAGAGGTGCATGAAAGTCCTCAGCGGACAGGATTTAGGCTCATGGCGACTCAGCGGCACCTAAAACACAGTCACACATGGAGGAAATACGCAGGAGTCTCCGTCTCAGTGGATGATTTCATAGTAGATGTGGGTCAATATCACAAGCCTGGAAACGGTTCGGTTTTGACAAGATTGATGTCGGTGAAAATAATGTTATATGCAAGCTGGGGCACTGTAAAGGGAGGGGGGGGGGGTTAAATGTGACAAATTCATGTGGAGGCGGTCCAGTGGATACAGGTTAGAAGTTGTGAAAATTTCGTATAAGATCCGCTGTTTAATGTAGGAACAGAAGCAGGGAGTCGGACGTTGAAAGCATATTAGGTTTTACTTTTGTTTCACACCAGCATTAGTTATGGACTATATAGCCATGTATAGAACTACTGCCCCTACCCCATGTACATACCCCTACCCCACGCATGTTTTGCAGAAGATGTATGAAGCACTTTAAAAAAAACAAACAAGAACTGTTGTTCTGAAACGCTGTCTGTCCATAGATGTCCTGGTAAGCAAGTAGAGTTTTACAGCATTTTTTTTTTTTTTTTTTTTAAAAAGGGAAATACATTCACATTTTAAAGGATATCATCAGATTATCGTTATCAGGATTTTTTCTTATTTTTGCCCATATCGCCCACCCGTAGTTTGGAGTTTAATGTTCATGCCGGGGCCTGGAGACTATACTGCCCTTCAGGAACAAGACACTTCTAAAAGTTGAAAAGTGTGAATGCAGAAGGCTGACGCAGCTAACACTGAACTGCAGAATGATTAAGGTGTTGAATGTCTGAGGTCATTTCTGAAAATGCTTTAATACTTGGTGGAAAAGCTAGTGCAAATGTATATTATTGGGACACGTCTCATAGCACTGGTCTGTAAATAACACTCTGGAGCTCCAGAGTAAAAGAGACATAGACGCAGGAGTGGGACATCCATAGTTAGATTTCACACCAGTTACGCTACACATGGAGTTTATGAAGTTTGCTTGTTGTCTTGTTTTAAACATCACTTTGTACCCTGCAAGTTGCTGTCTTGAAAAAAAGAAATGCAAAGTTGTAAAAAGGACCCACTCTTCATTCAATAGCTTCAAAACAAATGCAGCCTTGGCCAGAATTATGCCCTTACAACAGTAGGTGCTAGTACTCATGGGAAGCTGAGTCTTTATCCTTTAAAAATTCCGGCCAAAGGTGTCGCTGCAATCCAAGTTAAATTCTCTGTCCAGGACCTTTAAAGGCCATTGGCCAGGATTAATTTATAACTTGGGTCAATAAACACTGAATGTAATTAGAATTCTACTTACTTGGTATTAACTGTTATTTGATATTAATTCACTCCAGTATCAAGGTTTTATTTCACCCATTTGATTACTTGTATTAACATTTGTTTCAATAGGGTAGCATTCATCAGCTTTGGTAACCTTGTCTAGCACATCTTAAAGATTAAACACCAGTGATGTGTGGATCAGACACCAAAATATCAAAACGTCTGATGAGAACCATCTTCAAATCATTAAAAAAAAAAAACAACCTAGCAGGTGTTTGGGGCATTAATGAATACCTTGGGAGACGAGTCAAATTATAAAACAGTGACAATGATAACTGGCACAGGTTCTGCTCACTCTCCTAACGACTTTTTGTTTATTTTGATTAGGGACTTGGTGGAGTTATTGTCATAGTTCTTGGACTGTGCATATAAAATGAAGATGCTCCCTACATACGACGGTTAATGATGAGACTCACTTTTCCTACAGATATATATGGGCTGTAAGTTTATTATAGCTGGAAATTTTTCCTTAGCTTGTATTGTTATTGAGCAGTTCAGTTTTGTGTTTGACATCAGTTTATGGTCATTTTGAGGAACTGATTTGTTTTAGTAACTTTTTCTAGGCATCCACTTTGAGCATTAACCAATTTCAAAAAATGTTACATGAAACATTTTTAGATTTTTCCACAGATGGTGTGCATATGTGGCATTGTAGACCGTCTGGAACCAACCAAACTACTGTTTCACCTTTGCACCTTTTCTGAAAATTTCATTGAATTTGGTCCAGTAGTTTTTGCATAAAGTTGTTAACAGACAAAAAAAAAAAGCCAAACCAAAAACGATACCCTTGCCTTCCCTTTGGGGCGTGGGGTAATAGTTCCATACATTGAATACATGTTCAAAGTGGTAGATAGAATAGATTCAGTCTAAAACCACCTAAAACTTTAGCCCTTTTCAGACAATATCATTATAAATTACATTATTATTTTGGAATTGTACGGTATTTCAAAGCCAAATAAAAGTAGAAAAACAGAATAAATTAAGAAACTACTCAACAAATTAAGTGACAATGAAAATAATTATGTATTACAGCCTAACTCAAATATGACCTTATCACATTATAGTAGTGGAATAACCAAGATCTGGATCTTTTGTGGCGGAGCGCTTCGACCCTAAAATTCCCTTCTGTGGGGTTTTTGGGTTAATCATTCTAGGACATTAGTGTATCCTCTCCACCAATTGTACCTCCTCTGGGCATGTTCTGCTGCACCAGGCTGCTGCTCGTCTCCATGGATTGGGTCTCCTGGCCCAGCTGCTCATCAGGGGGCATGTAGGCTGGGGGTGGGGTGTCAGCTGAGACAGAGAAGAGAGCAGTTAGAAAAGGATGAGACCAGTTGTTGCTGCTGGCAAATGGTCACACACACACACCCATACACCCATACACACAGACACAGACACACACACACACACAGACACACACACAGACACACACACAGACACAGACACACATACACACAGAACAATCAGCACAGGATCAGGATCTGTTGCCCCAGAAACAGTGTCAGTTTTCACATTTCCCTCACTTGCTTAGCCACATGCAAACCCATTCCCGACAGAGATGCAATATGAGCTTTTCAAGCATGAATTGAGGTGCAGAGCAATAAACAATACCCCCACCACCACCACACACACTTACACTGCACTAAAAAGAATTAATAGTTATGATGCTGCTGTTTGGACAATGACCTGGGCTATTCTGTACAAATAGACGCCAACTCTAAAATCCTAGATTGCCATTAAAAACACTTTCTGCCTGGCTGCCTTACACCATCAGATGTGTCAGCAGATCTGATCTGGAGCAGACTACAATTGTAGTGGCCAGACAAACCCAGCAGTAGTCACTTCTAAACACCAAGTATAATCCAAATAGTTAAGAGGTTTCTCTTTGTTGCACCAAGACTGCTGAGCAGGACATAGAGGAATGTTTCAGTTAGCAGTTTTTCTTAATCTTCACTATCTTCTATCCATTTGGTCTCTAGTCAATAACAATGGGGGGAAAGACCGCTTGGTCCACTGAGTTAGTGCCTTGACAGCTGCCAGCAGCCCTGGCTCTGGTACACACTGCTTAGCTGGCACTTCCTTTGTTCTCATTTAGGGGTGCAGCTCAGTTTGGGTGAATATAATAACTTGACCTGGTTAGTGCTAAGTTGTACAATATTACTCATTACTATCTATTATGGGTAACATAAATAGATTTAGACCAGATGCATTGTTAAGCCTCGGCATCTAAGACCACAGCCCTGAATGTTTATGCAGAATCCCAGATCTCTCTCTCCCTCACTATTTTGCCTTAACAAAATAAAATCTTTCACCAAATATGAGGAAACCTTAGAGTGAGTCCATCACTTACGGTTACATGGTGGTAGCTAAAGCTATCACTTCACCATGCAGGGAACATAGCCACACAGATTTTTTGAAGTGCCAAACCCAGGGGAAAGAACCACATCTCCAAAATAAGGCCAAAGGGGAAGTATCTTAAACTTGTAATACCACTATCTACCACTGGCCACTCCCATAGACTTTCATTGAACATTAAAGTAGACTATCTAATACCCATTTGAGTTTTATATTTTCCTTGTTAATAAGATCTCATAGCGAATAGAAGGTGATTAAGAAACTTGTTTTAGCAAACAGCATTAAATCATTTAGATTTTTCCTGAGGAACTCTGGGCTGTACTTCATCTCTGGTTTTTATGTTGTTACGGTTTCATAAATTACATCCAGTGATAAAACCTCAAAACCCAGCAGTTAGAATACAATTAAGTGTTGTTGCTGTTGATACTGAACAACACCCTGCCACACTGGTGTGGACTGGCACATTTTCAGAATGATTGAAATCCTATGTTTTGCAAGTAGTTACAAGTCTTCCGCTCAACTCATTGTGAATCTCTGGACTGAACGCTATTGTTTAACTATATTAAATTGTTAGGTAAAAAATATAAAAAATTCTAGGCTGGACTAAAAAACCCATGTTTCGAGAGCCTAACACAACATAGGGTTTAAATTTCCAGCAGCCATAATGGACCATTATTAACTGAAGAAATGTTTATCGACTTACTCTTCTAAGAGAGTTGGAAATTATATGCATAATAAGCTTGCATTAAATAAACATTTTTACCTACTACACTCTTTCAGAAACATCCGTGGAGAAACATGTTGATTAATTGATAGTATGGTGAGTGTCTTGGCTAAATGACAGAAACAGTGCAGAAAAACAATAGTCTGGCATGCTGCCCAGGGTCAGGTACTGAATTTATGTGGCATACCTGGGAGCTGGAATGGACTGGAGGGCCCTGAGCTGGCGGGAGAGTTGGGGTAAGTACCACTGCTGGCAGGAGAGGGGGGATAAGGTGAGTTGGGAGAAATGGGAAAAGAGCCCCCTCCGCCGCCGCCGCCACCACCACCACCACCAGTGCTGCTGCCCCCACTGTGTGGCTGCTGGAAGGACTCTGGGAAGGTGGCGTTCAGGGGCATGTGAGGCTCATTGTGAGTGAGGTTGCGGAACTGCACGAGCAAGCTATGCTGTGGGTTGAACTCGCTGTGCCGTGGTACCAGAACAGGAGGGAGCACTGGAGGGAGACACAAAAAAGGAAAGAAAACTAAATGAAAATGTAAAGCACAAAATTTGGAAACTGATAAGTTATATGTGAAACTAATAACTCATATGTGATGAAACCTCTGAACATTTGATGAATAAACCATGTTGTGTGCAGAAGTTTTTCTTTGTTAAGAGAGGGATTAAGCAGTGATGATTTTAAAGGACCAGTATAGTGAGCAGAGGGGCAGAAAAAAAATACACTACTACAAATATCAAGTCAAAAATTCTTGAAGCTCAAACTGTTTTACCATCTGATTTTGTCTTGTGAATAATTTGAAACACTTTGGAGTCCTAAAATTTCGCTCAGGACCCAAAACCAGACTTTAAAATGGAAAGAAATGATTTGATATTATAATTATTGTTAGAGTTAGGCAATGTGGGTAAAAATGTTCTAGGTTAAAATAGAATAAGTATTTAGTCACTGAAAGATCACAATGGATCAGAAAAAAATAATTCTAATGAAAAACAAAGAAAAAATTATGTTGTAGAAAAGTTTTTTGGTTAATACATAGTGAGCTTTATTAGTGCTTTAACCTCCCAGGACCCACTGTCCACATTTGTGGACAAGAAATTAACAGCTTTATACAAAAAACAAAATTGTCCACCGCAAAGGACATTCCATAAAAAAAAAAAAAATGCAACTGAAAAAACTGTTGCATCATGATGTTTCCAATATAGGCAATTATTTAATTAAAAAAGCCAAAATGTGTACTTTCCTGACATATCCTGGGTCTTAGGAGGTTAATACTGGATCATAAGTAACACTTCCAAATACTTGCCAGCTTTGAAACGGACACAATCAAAAGCCAGATGAAAATGCCCACAAGAGCAGCCTAAATTTTTGACAATAAATGTCCCGATCTGGCTTTTTTGCCATCGAGTCCTTGGATTTTGAGTGATCGGGCGATACAGAGCCCTGATCCGATACTTCTATAATACATTTAAAAAAATGAAGCGACTAAACAGATCCAGGAAGTCCCTTTGTTTTATTCACCTTATTTTTATTACTCAGATCTAAGCGCTGAACATCCTGGCCGTGGTTTCACCGCCGCAGTCCAACTCATCGTACGATCCCGGGTCAGACGAACCAGGGCTGTGGTGGTGAAACCACGGCCGTGACCCGCTGTGACGCTCACTGCTCGGCCCGCTTTGATTCTCTACGGCTGATTTTATGAAGCTCCTCTTTTGACCTGTGTCTCTCTTTCACTGATCCAACATTCTTTTTCTCTGAACCGCACTGACACAGACTCTGTTCCAGCATGAGCTGCCTCAACTTTTCCGGTTTCATTTGTTTCTCCATCTTCTCTCATTCTACCACTTCCTGCTTCGCAGTCTGATTTTCACTGACGAGCTCCACCAGATCGCCCCCCAGCCCTTTCCATTGAAAAACATGATTGACATCTAGCTATGTCAATGGCAGCCAGTGAATTAAATATAAATATTCTTTCTGATCACGGATCGGGATTTAATAACCAATTCCAATCGAGTCTGAAATCACGTGATCGGCCCCAATATCCGATCATGGGATCAGATCATTCCTATTTGACTATGTGTCACTATGTGTCTTACAAATGTAGATGCCTCCTTTATGTGTGCACTTATTCATGCATCATCATCATCAAGACCTAACATCTGGTAATAACTAGGGTTGGGAATCATAGTTGTAAGGGCAATACGATACAGCATCTCCGATGTGAGTGGCATTTTGCAATGAGATACACAAGCCAAATCATGAAATGGAACGATTAAGCACATTCTGATTCAACACATTCATTCTGGTACAAAAAAAAAAAAAAAATTATATATGTGCAATGCAATTCAATGAACTTGATTATTTATTTATCAAATAAGATCATGACAGGTGAATGTCAGGACTTTGTTTCCAAAGTCATTTCTCTGCATGTTTCTAACACTCAACTTCTTGCTCCATTGCTG
>JAPTYQ010000002.1:31925009-31938197 GCA_029814465.1 Ostorhinchus cyanosoma
TTAAAACCCTCTTAAAAACTCACCTATTCAAGATTGCTTTTAATGTTTAAGACTTTTATTTCTGCTTTTAATGTTTATGTGTTTGCCTGATTTGTTTTTATTCTGCTGTATCATGTTTTTATCCTGCTTTATGTAAAGTGTCTTTGAGTACAATTGAAAAGCGCTATACAAATAAAATGTGTTATTATTATTATATATGCACCCCCATTCTCTTATATCTTATCCACTTTTACAAATATCTATGACTCATAACTTTTGGAAGCCATGCAGCTTCATGATATTAAGAGCAAATGGTTTGATGTGTTTTGCATGAATGTGGTGATAGTAAACATAAGTTGGTTTTCCATTGACCCTCAAATTGCATGAATATAACTTGCGCATAAAAATTTACCTAATGGAAAAATGACAATTTTAGCAAAACTCTTGTATTACAATTAAAAGTTTTTGTGCTGGTAAGAGGTTGTTTTTTGGGCATAGTGCAATTGGTATATCGCTCAAAACTGCAATGGAAAGACCTTTTTCCGTTACTAGAGTCACATGAATAAAAAGGCCGGATGTTGACTGACGTTAAAACAAGCGAAGAAGAGTTTTAAAAGAAACATGGCATGGTACGTGTAGACACCAGGAAATTATAAATTTTTTAATTTACTACGGGGTAGCGGGGTAGTTTATAATAATAATGAATATATCAGTAAATCAACAGGATATTTACGCTTGTCACCATGTTTTATGGAATGACTTCTTGTGTCATCTCACAATAATAAATAAATCATTGCGTTTGTGATTTAACTGAAAAAACATAAGAGTAATGTCAGTATTCCAACATTTAGTAAATATCGGTGAAGTTTTGCGCAGATGTCCAATGGAAAAGTGACTATTGTTACATTCTTGAGTTAAAGCTCATGGTTTCCATTTACAGCAGCTTTTTTAAGAAAAATATCTACAACTGCTTCTATAATTTGCTACAACTTATGTTAATTTCAATGCAAATATGCATATATGATAGAAGCTTTGTGTTGATGGCCATGAAGTCGTACACAAACCACCTGAATGAACTTTATTTCTACTAATATCGACATAGTTTGTCTTATTTCAACCGTATTGTTTCATTTGTATTTCAGAATGCATCACATTTCCTTTTACAGTGATCTGAAGGTTGTTTTGTGCAAAACTGAAAATGAAGTGTTTTGAGCACAGGATCGGATTGTCTGAGTTAATGCAGTTTGTTCCAAAGTAATGCAAAACTATACACAGTTCAATGCACATAGTGTAGTGATATGATGAATATGTTAAGTGCTTTAAAAAGGCGGACATGATTTTGAGAAAAGTGAAAAAGATTGTGAAAACAGGTTAGTAGTGTACCTATGGTAATTTTTAAGGAGCTTCATGACAGTTTTCATACAGTGATTGAGGATTTTTAAAGCTGTCTACATCTGTTTTCAGGTGTTGTACATTCAGGCCTTTGTGCTGGTGTTTCTGCTGGGAAAGTTCATGAGGAAGGTCTTTTTTGGACAACTGAGAGCTGCAGAAATGGAGGTAAAATGCTTTTACATGTTTTATAACTTGTCAGAGGTCGCATTGACAAACTTTTAATTTATGATGAAAGTTTCAGTGGTCTGAGGTTTTTACAGAATGATAATCATCATCAAATTAAGTAATGCACAAAGACACCTGTGAAAACAGAAGAATTTCGGTCAAAAACCTTGATTTATCATAATCCACTTGAAATTAAAAGATTTCTCCTCTTTGAACAAAAAAAGAGCAGAAAAAGGTGTAGCACCAAAGAATATAACTTGTCATAAAACATAAACTGTTTCCTTTTGAACAATAACTGTGAGGGGAAAAAAAGCTCTCTTTAGTTGCATTTTTTTTTTTACTTTTATAAGCAAAGCTATACAGTAGAACTTGTAAATTGTTATTCAGTGTTGTGAAAAAGTAATCACCCTCTCCCTGATTCCTTAGATTTTTACATATGTATTATGCTTGCATCTTTCAGATAATTAAACAAGTTGTAACATTAGACAAAGGTGTGTGTGTGTGTGGGGGGGGGGGGGGGTTAGGCAAGCAAGCATGAAAAAAGAAGTAGAACAGCTGGTGCTTGTAGCTACCAATAGCTACAACAAATGTAATTCTACTCCTTTAAGTACAAATATTAACAGTGAACATGCTACTACTGTAACTGTTAGTACACATTATAGAAACCTCTGCTATCTGTCTAACTATATAATAAACATGATCACAACAATATGGATAAATGAGTGATGACGATGAAGGCAGGATAGAAGAGGGACCACAGCAGCAGATCTAGGGATGATCCAGGGAAAACCTGTGAGGACATAAAGCACAGAGACTCCAGGGAAGAAGTTGAGTCAGGAGCATGTACAGTCGTAGAAAAAAAATTATTAGCCCACCACTTGTTTTCTTCAATTTCTTGTTCATTTTAATACCTGGTCCAACTAAAGGTATATTTGATATATGGTATATAACATAATGATACCAACAGAAATAGCTCATATTAGTTTAATTTTAGAGGTGATATCTATCCATTTTCCTTGTTTTCTTGATAATAACCAAAGCCACTTCAGTTTTTCCATCAATATCTCTGGCATTGTACTGACAAAAACGGTGCTTTTAGGCATTCCATGTTTTCTGTCTGTTTTAGTCACATGATCCACACAGGAGTTACTAATTGATTGCATAACCATTGTTTTTGATGCCTTTGGATGGTCTAATAAATTTTTCCATGACTGTATTTGCTGGGGTGTAAATAGAAGAGAAGGTCAGAGAAGAGGAGGAGCAGAGCAGAGATCAGTGTATCACAGAGTCTTGTACACGGCTGTGGAGGTATCTTGGCCCACTCTTCTTCACAGAATTGTTTTAATTCAGCCACATTGAAGGGTTTTTGAGCAAGAATGGTGTATTTATGGTCAGACCACAGAATCTCAATCAGATTTTAGTCTGGACTTTGACCAGGCCACTGCAAAACCTTCAGTTTGTTTTTGGAAGTTGTTCAGAAGTGGACTTGCTGGTGTGTTTGGAATCATTGGCCTACTGCAGAACCACTTGAGCTTAACGTCACCAAATGAGGGCCAGACATTTAGGATTTTCTGGTGCAGAGCAGAATTCATGGTTCCATAATTTACAACGACTCATCCAGGTCTGGAAACGGCAAATCAGACCCAGACCATCACAGACCACTATCATGTTTGACTGTTGGTGTGATGTTCTTTTTATGAAATGCTGTGTTAGTTTTACTCCAGATGTAAAGTGGTGCACACCTTCCAAAAAGTTCACCTTTTGTCTCATCAGTCCACAGAATATTCCCCAAATAGTCTTTTGGATCATCAAGATATTTTTGGGAAATGTGCGTCAAGCCTTTGTGTGCTTTTTGCTTATTAGTGGTTTTGACTTTTGACCACTCCCATGGATGCCATCTTTGCTCCTTTTGTCTCTTTCTTTTATTGCTGTTTTGTTTTGTTCAATCCTGGACAGTGAACTTAAATAAGGTAGGTGAAGCCTGCAGGTCTTTAAATGTGGACCAAGGTTCTTTAGTGACTTCTTAGATGACTTGTCGATGTGCTCTTGGAGTCCATTTGGTTGTCCGGCCACTCCTGGGAACATTCACCACTGGTTCCAGTTTTCTCCATTTGTGGATTATAGCATTCACCCTGGTTCCAAAGCCTTAGAAAGGCTTTGTAATTCTTTCTAGACCAATAGATGCCAACTTTGCTGACTTTGTCTTTCGTTCTTGAATTTCTTTAGGTCACAGCATGATGTGTTGCTTTCTGAGAGCTTTTAGCCGAATTCACTTTGTCAGACATGCTCTATTTAAGTCATTTCTTGATTCAACTGGTCTGGCAGTAATCAGGCCTGAATGTGCCTAGTGACATTGAACTGAGTTTTCCAAAAAATATGATTCATCACATTTAATTTGTGATGTAACACTGAGGGGCATTTTCTTTTTCCTGATAGGGTCAGGTAGGTTTATGTATCTTTTCTCCCTTTAATAAATGAAATCATCATTTTAAAACTGCATTTTTGTTTACCCTGGTTATCTTTGTCTAATTATAATTATGAGACATTAAAGTGTGACAAATTTGCAAAATTGTAAGAAATCAGGAGAAAAGGAATACTTTTTCATAGCCCCATGTCCCACTGCATCCCTAATCATGATCTCTGTAACATTACTCTTTAAATGGTAATGTTTTTAATCAGCTTTTTTGTTTTTCTGGGCATTCTCATACTATTTCTTTGCACCATCAGCACCTGATCGAGCGCTCATGGTATGCGGTGACCGAGACGTGCCTGGCATTCACCGTCTTCAGGGATGACTTCTCCCCTCGCTTTGTGGCCCTCTTCACCCTCCTGCTCTTCCTTAAGTGCTTCCACTGGCTGGCAGAGGACCGGGTGGACTTTGTAAGTGAAGACACTGCCTCCCCCTGCTCAGCGCACCTTCAATCATTTTAAAAAGAGAAAGGATAAAATGAGATGTAAAAAGATGGGGACTGCAGCAGCAGTGTTCCACAAGTCTCTGTAAATCAAAACCTCATGACAGTAAGACACTGTATGCTGTCATGTTAACATCTATTTTTGTGTTTGTTTCTGTTAGATGGAACGGAGTCCTAACATATCTTGGGTGTTTCACTTGAGAGTACTATGTAAGTACATTTCATGAGCCAAATCAGAAAGCCTTTACTGTTTCCACATTAATTTTCTATATTTCGGTTCTTTCGGCCTCACTTTCTGTTTCATTGATTGTTCCTGTGAAACACATCCCTTGGCTAAAAAAAACTGTATACAAATCATTGTTTTTGCATGAGAGGCCAGGTGCAGCATAGTTCCACATGAAAACCAGGAAACATTACTGTAGATGTTTGAAATTAGAATGTTTCAGACCAAATGCTCATGAGACAAAGGTGTTTTAAGATGTTGCAGCAGTGTCCAACAGCTTCATTTAAACTTCTGCAACAGAGCCAGACCTGCCCTCGCTTTGAGCTGGTACATGATTTATTTTTGAGTGGAATCATTCAGATCATGTCAATAAAAACAGCAGCAACGCTTCCCCTCTGTGCTAATATTTTTTTAAGTCTTCCATTTATTAGTGTAATTATGCTATTTTACAGAGAGTGTTAAACTGACTTCTGTCATCTACAGGTCTGACCTCTGAACTGTGATGTACAGTGTGTCTGATTTGCACAGAAGCTTTTTAGAGTTATGCTACCGTTAGTGATTCACTATACAAAGCAGACTGGACAAAGTATTCCAAAGTGCATGAGTCATATTTAAATGTTGATTTTGTCAAAACATTGTACTGTAGCTCCAGAAATGAGTCTCCATTCAGATCATGACAACTCACACAGCCTAAGCCTCCAGAACTGAGAGAAAACTAGAGAAAAAATCCTTATATTTGGTTGCAACTCAACTGCATTTCTAAATAAAATCATCATTCTACCTCAAAATATCATTGTCATTGTGGCCAGCCCTACCTCCACAAAACTGTAAACTGTTGATAAGTGCAACTGTTTTCTTCTACTGATAACCTCTGAGCTGACTGTTGTAGTTCACTCTCCAGGAAATCTTGTTTTTGCCATTGTTTCCATCCAGCTCTCATGGCTCTGCTGGGGATCTTGGACTTCCTCTTCGTCAACCATGCCTGCAATAGCATCATTACCCGAGGAGCATCAGTCCAGCTTGTTTTTGGATTTGAGGTGTGTATCATTTGTCTCGTAATTATTTTAATCCCACAATCCTCTTCAGAAGACACAATCTGTTGAACTTTCTTGGTACATATTAGTGAACATTTTTTCTCAACTATTCCATTTGGTCAGAAAATGCATGTTGCTATATTTATTAGAGCCCGACTGATTTATCGGCCGGGGCCGATTATAGGGTCTCGCCGAGTAATCGACATCGGCCAATATGTAGCCGATCTATTAACTTTTTTTTTTTGCTGCGGAGCTTCTGCCACTCGCTGCTCCTGTGCGCATACATGCGTCCGCTGGCTGGAAAGTTGGAGGAATAGTAAAGCCTGTCAGTTTCACTTTCACTTCTGCTCTGACACTCATGCTACATATTACCCGCCGCACACACAATCACAGGATTCACAGAACGTGCTCCGACAAGGATGGACCGGTGGTCCCCCGCTCCGACCCCCCCCTCCCCCATACGAAAAAATTACAGACTGCTACCCCCCAGCGCACCCTCTGACATGAATATGAATGGACCGCTTATCCTGTTAGTCCGAATGTATGTATGTATGTTATATTTCTGGTCGTGATCAGGTCTCATATCCTGATTTCACTCATTTTATATCCAGGTATAGATACCATATTACAGTATGTTTTCTGTAATTTCAATGAATAATAAACATAACATAACGCATGAAACATTTATTCCTATTGACTGTTTTATTCATTTTCATTCATGTCAAACCTGTTGTGGACATTTTCATTTACAATAAGAATATCTATGAAATATAAAAAAAGTAAAACACTTTTCAACAAATCACATAAATATTGACCATAGTGTGTCATGTTCACTCTCCTTTACACTGGTATGCCATGTGACACAATGAAATAAAGAAGAGTGGTTAATTTTTTATTTATTTTTTTTAAAAGTCATTTTTATGTCATTGCACAATATAGATTCACTTACTCTTTATCTTCAGTAAACTGCATGCTTTCTCTTCATTCTTCAGTATGCCATCCTGCTGACTATGGTGCTGACTACCTTCATCAAGTACGTTCTGCACACAGTTGACCTGCAGAGTGAAAATCCCTGGGACAACAAGGCTGTCTACATGCTCTACACCGAGCTCTTCACTGGTACAGCAGTCAACCCAACTTCAAAATGTTTGAGCAGCAGCTATTGTATGGGTGTAGTAAAGTGTGAAAAGGTGGCACTCTGTTTGTCTTTCAGGTTTCATTAAAGTGCTCCTCTACATTGCCTTCATGACCATCATGATAAAAGTCCACACCTTCCCACTGTTTGCCATTCGACCCATGTATCTGGCTATGAGGTGATTCCTCCACAGATCTGAATCTTGATGTTGTTTGAGCTATGCTTCAGTACTTGACAATCACTGGACATTTTAAATGAATACTTGGTTTTCCTTTTTCTCTCAGGCAGTTCAAGAAAGCTGTAACAGATGCTATCATGTCTCGAAGGGCCATCCGGAACATGAATACACTGTGAGTATTGTTCATCACTTCCTGATTGGCAATTCTTCTGTCATACATGTGGTAGCCACTGTCTTGAATTAATTGACTTCTGTGGATTTCTATACAGGATTTAGCATAATCATTTTTCACTCAGCCGCATGCACATAGTTCGGTCGGGGTGGGGGTGTTGCATGCACCTGCGTTTCGGTCAGTAACCGCGCACATGCACGGGGTGGTGCTGTCCGTGCCCTCGTAGAAGTGAAAGTGATACTTTATGCTCATTTATCTTTTCCCTCCTGAAGCTTCACAAACGTTCATTTGGGGGGGGGGGGGCATTTGTCCTGGTCTATTATATATTATATATATTTATAGTAAGTCTTGCGACGGTGTTGATTTGGGTTTTTTGGATGAAATCATTGGTGTGGCGGTAAGGATGCAAACCTGTACCAGTGGAAACGCTGCGCTCCACCATGTCCCTAAAGTCATTTATCAATGCTTGGATCCGGTTCCGTGACTATCCCAGTCATGGAGTCGCAGTGCAGACAAGCTGGCAGCCGTCGGACAGGTGGACAACTGTTCCCAATATTCAACGACAGCAACGAAGCTGAGTTTAGGCAGCAGCGCCCCGTACCAACACTGCTGTGGTAGTTGGACAGTGGGTGTGGTAGTTGGACAGTGGGTGTGGTAGTTGGACAGTGGGTGTGGTAGTTGGACAGTGATGGTGTAGTGTTACATGCGCCCAAGAAAATTCATTGATGTCTCATATGTCAAATGTTTTATCTCTCTGTAAATGAAAGTGAGTAAATATACTGTGTACATACAATAAAATCCTCTTTACACTAGAGGGGAATATTCTGGCTTAGGCTATTTTACACCCTGGTGTATAGTTTGGCCTAGCACAGTTTATCCCCCCAGGTATAGTCTGGCCTGGGCCAAACTGATAGTCCAGACTGGGGGTATATTTTGGGCTGGGGGTAGATACTTTGGCTTGTTAAGGACACATGCACACACAGTCCTTCATAGGTCTCCCACCTGTGTACACAATCTTGAAAACCAGCCTGATCATTTTGATATATACATGGCATGTAAAGATTTAGGCCCCACTGGTCCAAATTTCTGTTAATGTGAATAATTAACCAAGTGGAAGATGAAATGATTTCCAAAAGACATGAAGTTACAGATGATACATTCCCTTTACATCTGAAACAAAATCATGATTTTGATGCCCTTGACTGTTGAGATCTTCAGTGTAATTTTTACACTCTGCAGGCCAGATTTGACCGGCAGGCTGTGATTTTGACACCCCTGGTTTAGAGGTTTAAGATTTTAGTCCATTAGCTTTCTTACTTAACAAAGTGAACCCCCAGTAAAATTGGGTAAATCCTGTCTGTACAACACTACTGATATTATGGGGGTATAATCTGGGCCTGGGGGGTTTATTCTGGCCGAGGCAGCTTTAACCCCTGGTATACTTTGGCCTGTTACACCAGCTACCAACAAGTGGAAGTGGCGTACACTCTGAACATTTTTCCAGTCATCCCAGAGCTGACATATACAAATAACTATTCACTCTCACATTCACACCTACGGGTGATTTGGATTTTCCAATGAACTTGTTAAGGTAACATACATGTGTTTGGATGGTGGGAGGAGGCTGGAATACCCAGGGAGAACATGCAAATGCCTCACAGAACAGTCTACGCACAGGGAATGGACTGCACTGCACCATCCTACTGCCCAGTTGACCTGTCCAGAATTTCAGTCACAGATGAACTACCAGACATACAGAGTAGTCTGTCATACTTGTAAGCAGAGTGAGTGAAGTGTGTGCAGCTCTTTTATACTTTAAAGTTTTTAAAAATAAATGACCTGTATACAGGAGTTGACTGTGTGAATAGAGAGATTGCAATTTCAGACTGAATGATGACTAAAACAGCTGCTGAGTAACTTCACCCCTCAAACTTCCTACAGTAGCCTGGAGCTGCCAACTGACCCGTATTAGACAAATTTAACGAAAAACTTCAAATCAAAGCTTCCTGTCTTGTTTAGCCCAGACTCACACATTACATTACAGGTGCTGTAGCTGTACCCTGTACCCACAGACAGTTGGATGTGAGCTTTCACCTCACTTATATTAATGGTGGTGATGATCCTAAACCCTGGTGTAGATGAATCATAGACCTCCAAGTGTAAGTGCACATACACCACTGTTACCACATAAATGAAGTTTTCTTTGTGCTTGTCCAGATACCCTGATGCTACTCCTGAAGATCTGCAGGCCTCTGACAATGTGTGTATAATTTGCCGAGAGGAAATGGTCACTGGTGCCAAGAAACTGCCATGTAATCACATTTTCCACTCCAGGTAAGTCTAAAGGAAGCAGAGTGAATCAAAGGTACTGCAGCACAGGACACACCGCAAGCAATGTGACTTATTTTAGAGCTGAACCATTTATATTCAAATCATGACACGCTGTAGTCTGCTTAAAAGCACAGACTGTGGTGTATTTGAAGTTTTGAAGTCTTGTGGGCTTTACATCCACAGCTGCTTGCGCTCCTGGTTCCAGAGGCAGCAGACTTGTCCCACCTGTCGCATGGATGTCCTCCGAGCCTCCAACAACAACCAGACACCAGCCCCAGCCCAGGCCCCGCCCCCTGCCCCAGTACCCCCTGCTAACGCCCCTGCAGCTCCACCTGCCAATGGTGAGTCTGCTTCTACTGGTGCAACAACAATCCTACAAGCTGAGAGCAGAAACTGCCTCTGCACCTTATGTAATATTTGACATTGCAGAACCTAAATGTGGTATTTCAAGTTGAGCATTGCAGCACAGACTCAAGCCTCATGCAGGTCCATGAATAGTTGGAACAGTTCAAATACCTCGTCTCAAGTGTTTTTCCTTTCTTCTTTATGGAATGGTTGTGTTTAGGTATGTTTGTGTTTGCAATATTGTCCGAGTAGGTTTAACTCCTAGATAACTAGTGACCATGTGTGCACGTCTGCACAGAACATAAACTCTCCTCTCTGAATCGTCTCCAGTGGCTCCTGGCATGTTGCCTGGGTTCCCTCCTGGCTTCTTTCCCTTCTGGGGTCCATTCCCTGCTGTTCCTCCTCCTCCCCCTGCTCCTGCTGCAGCCACTGCAGCTCCAGCTGCTGCTGATGCTCCACCGAGCACCACCGAGGCCGCACAGACAGCAGGTAAGGGTGATGGGACGATGTCAGTGTGTTTGAAACCCACTCATTTAGTAGTACCATTTTGGCACTACAGACTTACAGATCATGTAGACAGTAGGTGACGTATACACACTCCCACACAGGGGTCACGTTAACCGAAAATATTCCATCATTGACGGATTTTTATTTTTAAAGATGACGAAAATTCTGCAGACCATCTGTCATTTTGACGGATTAAAATACTGAGGATAATTTACCAAAGAAAGTTTTCACACAACACTGAACAGAACCTGCTCACAGGACCACTGGTCTGTCTGTTAACAAGGCATCAAACAGTCCATAATAGTCTACTACCTGTTTACAACCCTTATGTACCACCACTCCTAATTATGCTGAAAACAACAGCGGTACATCTGTCAAATGACTCTTAACTTGTAGTCCCCCCCCCCCGTCCAGTCGATGACTGGTGTGCACATTAATCAGTCATTGTCAAGTTTTGTCTCATTGTTTTGCTGACTTTACCCACAATTATATGCTACCTTGTTCCTACCAAAGTGTCAAGACAGCCTAATGTCCTTAATTATTTTTAAAAGCCTAGTAAATGTGATGCTATTGATAAGTGGGGTGAAAACAGGGACTGATGTGCTGGACGATGATGGACAAGCAGGTAATACACCAGTTCTAATGTCATTTTCTACCTTTTGTGTGTTACTCAATTTTGCCAAGTTCTCCGGTTCACATAACCCTAACCGTAACTGTCACCCGAACTCTATCCCTCAGTGCGTGGTATTTGACGCGGTGTGAACGCACATGTAGAAAGCTTACAATAATAACATGCCACTTAAAAGTGGCATGTATGTTTACATGAGTCATATCGCTTTGGTTTATCACCCAGAAGCAACTACAGTTGCTGTGTCTTTGACATGTTTTTAACAGTAAAAACTACTAAATATGTCTCATTATCATTAAAAAATTACATTTGAAATGATGGACAAATGTGTCATGATGAAATTTTTACGAGCCTGTCCGTGAATTTGACAGACAAAACAATGTCTAGCTCAGCCTCTGCTCCCACACACTGAGACATGTGATGAAAGTGCTCCTTAGTTCAGTTCCAGTTGTGTTTTTTCAGGTGTCTGTACATCTGTGTCACATTGTGTGTTTCCATCAGGTACCAGCCAACCGTCGTCCTCCACGGCAGACTCGTCTGCTGGAGCCTCAGCTGCCACCGCTGCTCCTCCGGCCTCTGCCATTCCCGGTTTTCCCCTCTCCTTCCCTCCTCCTCCCTTCCCCACCCCTCCCTGGCTGCCCATGCCTCCACCTCCACCCTTTGGTAAGCTGTGTTTTCAATTATATTTTTTTCCACAGATGATATCCATATTATAGTCCACACTCATATAGATATTGTGTAAATGAGTCAAATTTAAGGCCTTCATAAGTATTCAGATGTTATTGTGCACATACTCATCATTGTAGATTTGTGTATGGTTAATAAAAGTTCTGTAATAATGATTTTAAAAGGCTGTAATGTGTGAGGGGGCTGGTTTGTACATGTTCAAACCACATAAAGTCAGTGAACTCCGCCTGTACAGTTCCATCTTCCACAGAGTAAATGGTGCACATGATCGGTTTCCAGCTACATTTCCACTCCTCACGACAGACTAGTCTTAAACCTGATTCTACATCATGTTCCAGTCCGTTTCATATAGACTAGTGGGTGTTGATGTGACCTTTCCTGTCCTGTCCTCCAGTGTCGTCGATGCCTCCTCCTCCTCCGTCTCTGTCACGGCTGTCTGAGGATGAGCTGAGGGAGCTGGAGGCAGAAGGGAGGCGGGGCCTTGAGGCCAGACTGCAGTGTCTGCAGAACATCCACACGCTGCTGGACGCCGCCATGCTCAACATCCACCACTACCTCACCACTGTGGCTACACTCACGTGAGTCAGGCACACACCCCAAAGCCATGTTTAACACATGTCAATGTAAATAATGAGATTAATGAACACACAGCTGCCCTTTTGTCTCATGTTCCTTTTGTTAGTCCAGTACTCAGGTTTGTTGTGTTGTTTGTTCACGTACAGTCCTCCCCGGACAGAAGCTGCCGCTGGAGAAGCCAGTGAGACCAACCATGCGTCATCGAGCCCTGCAGCTGGAGGCAGGACCAACACTCCCAGCCCGGACCAGGAGAAGAACAAGGATTCCTCCAGCTGTAAGGAACTGTTTCCTAAAAAAGATTGAATCAGTGGTATTTGATGTAAAAACAAAAATAACTTTGAAATATTCCATACATATTTTTTTGTACACTGAACAAGTTAAATCCTTAACCATCTTCAGTCCCGATCATCACTATTTTATAATAACTCATGTTCAGAATGTGATTAATTAACATGAAAATAATCCCCTAGAACAAACATGACAAAATGGCTCCGTTGGAATCTGGCGGCAGTGACTCTTACCTAGGGTTGCAAAGGGGCGGAAAATGTCCGGTAAATTTCCGGAACTTTCCATGGGAAGTTAAGCTGGGGAATTTTGCAAATATTCCAAATTGGAAACTTTCTATGGGAATTATTGGGAATTTATGAGAATTATTGGGAATTTATGGGAATTAACTGGAAATTGGGGGTTTATTATTAATTAAACAAACTGTTTCATATACAATTTCTAGTTTTTGGTGGATACCTACCTGTGTCCTGAAGTTCCACAGTGCCAGTGAAAGCCACAGAGGCTCTAGAGCAGGGGTGTCCAGATCCGGTCCTCGAGGGCCGTTATCCTGCATGTTTTCGATGGATCCCTCTTCCAACACACCTGATTCAAATAATCAGCCAATCACCAAACTCCTCAGAAGCCTGATAATGACCT
>JAPTYQ010000002.1:31944339-31966671 GCA_029814465.1 Ostorhinchus cyanosoma
CCCCAAACCAATTCATTTAATATATCTGCAAATATATAGATGATTCTGACCTGTGTGTTTTTAATGGCACTAAGTATATGTGTGAAAATATGAAAATAAAAGTGAGATTTCACTTTGAACACTCATACTCTCCACCCTCACATCAAAAAAACTACATGTAACAGATGAAGCAGGAAGATCTCCCCTATTGTCATTTTCACAAATAGAATAAAGAATTCTCAAATGAATGTCAGGACAGAAACGCTACCAACATACAAGCTTTTAGACTATGATTCAATGTTGTAAATGGAACTCCCAGCTGTGTATAAAGTTGTTGAAATGAGCTCAATTCTAAACATGTACAGTAAAATCAAACTGACCAGTTGATGGATGTTTTGCTAAAATACTTGTACTAGTTTATATAGTTACCAGTTGTACAGCTTTTCCCTGTCATGGAGTGTTTTCATATTGTGGGATTAGTTTGTTTATTTCCATTAACCTTCTTAATACTGTGTCTTTTCTTTTAGCCCGGAAGTTTGAGCAGCAGCAGCAGCAGCAGCAGCAGCAGCAGCTGAGTCAGGCAGACAGCGTCCAGCTCTCTATGGAATGAGGAGGAAGAGGAGGCGCTCATGCATTCCTTTGTGCCAGATTGAACCGCTGTGTGTCCTTTAACTCTGGACACATGGATAGAAACAGTCCTGGAACAAACCACCGCTTAAGAGGTGTCAAAAGAACTGCTATTCATTTGCTTCTGCACGATCCTGAGAAAGACTGAGAGCTTTGAGCATCTGTGGGAAGCACTGGACTGAGTCATGAACAGCCACAATTCAAAGTGAAACTGGGCGAACTGAGGTCAGCCACGCTGAGGAGGAGCACGGACACCAGGTGGACCAACGTCCTCCAAACGGAGACGCTCTAGTTGTTGTTTTAGGTGTTTGGCATGATCTAAATAAACTGTGATGTAAAATAAAATATCTCAAATGTTAAAATAAAGACACAAAAACCTAAAGCTGGAGTGTTGGTAGATGATTACACTATAACCATGCTTTAATTATATGTGTGGGTCCAATCAAGCGAAAATGAACATCAACATTTATCAAGTGGGCTCATATTTAATGTCTGTCCAAAAGAGTGCAGTCCTTAGAACAGCTCAGAACCCTCAGGCCTCTGGTGGAAGACCCGGCTCTGACCGAGACACAAACACCCATGTGGGCGACAACAGTTTTTTATGGATGTGTGTGTGTGTATATATATATATTTACACCCATTTTCGTTGTTAATGTAACAGGAAATGGCCAGTGCAGTAGATTTTGGTCTGATCATTAATGGCTTAAACGTGTTTGCAGTTCTATGTCCTGCCCACAGCACCATGTGATTGGCTACAGGTCAGATGTCAGAACCAGTCAACACTGAACTAAGGAAACATTTACTTGGAATTCCTGTTTACAGTCCCTCCAGTTTGTTGCAGTTGCTGAATTCCACTTTATTTGATTTGTCAGCTTAAAGACATTCTAACACTTTGACTCCTTCATAAGACGCGCACGTGTCTGTTGGATGATGCATTGTTCAGTACAACCACCATTTGACTTGCAACAAAAATCCCCTGGACTCCTGATCAAATAGACACTAGTTCATCTGAGTGTTGAAATATTTACAGGCTGACAGTGGTTCATCTTGTTTTCATATTACAGTAATAAAGAAAATACAGTCTACTCACTAAACACTAATGTTTATTACGTTCTGCCTGGAGCTGCCTGCCGCAGAAGCGCTCAGACATGACCAACCACCGCACAGGTCTTATTTGGTCAGTACATTCATCCATTTGGCAGGAATTAATCAAAGGCTTGTTAAATCTGTGGGAGTTCCTATTGTTGAACAGTTACAACAGTTTAAGTCGCGTTTTCAATGAGTAAGGACAATGACAAGGACAGGTTCAAGCAAAAAACTGGACACAATGGAAGAAGGAAAACAAAGGCAACACCACAGGAACAATAAGAATGGAACAAAGAAACACAACAGAATCAGAAATGTAAAAGTAGGAATTATCACACTATAAAACATGCACATCCAGATTTGACTAGTATTTACAAAACCTAGTACTGACAGTATAAGACATGGACATACGGAGCTGCTGACAGCCTCCACTAACCACTGCCTCATGCTTCTCTTTGGAAACCTGTGATTCCCTGCATTAATGCTTTAGCGCAAATATACACAATGCTCCAGGCATAACATTAATTGTACACAGCATCGGTCCCTTAAGGATCATGAGAGCAGTCAGAAAATTACAGAGTATAAAAATAACACATTCAACTCAACTTAAAAAAGCTCCTATATACAGAAAACTGTCCAGATCACATAGTGCAGAAAGCAGATTCAGTTTCAATTCAAGTAGCAGGAGAAGCAGATGCTAATGTACAACATGGCAGGTTTTCAGGACCGAGGTGTCAGAGTGAGCCGTGAGGGCAGACGTGCTGCTGGTCCACGGTGAGTGGACTCGAGTACTGGGACGTCCAGTCTCGGAGGAACAGCTCCTCCGCTTGGCTCTGCAGGGTCGTCTGGCCTGGTCTGAGGTCAGAGCCGGTCTGGTTCACAACCAGACCCACACCTGCAGTCTGTGTGAAGTAGGTCTCAGACCAGTTGGATGTCCCTATGGACACATGAAACACATATTAGCAAAAAATATCTACTGGTCAGGTTGGTGAGTGAAACCAACTGGTTTTTTTTTTTTTAGATTTTGCTGGCTGAGGAGGGTCTAAGGATGGAGGATATTGATCCATTTGCTTCACTGACTGTTTACTAACTGATTACTTGACTGTTTGCTTATTTTCATTGTGTGTCTGTGTGGTTTTTTTTTAACGAGTCAACAATTTCCATAAAGCCCTGTGAGGAGACTTTGTTGTGATATTGGGCTCTATGAATAAAACTGAATTGAATTCAAGGAAGTATGTGCACAGTGCTCATCATGATTCTTATGTTCAGAGGAAAAACATCACTGAACATAACTGTGAAGCCACTGTGTGTTACTATTTTACAAGGTTTCTGAAGATTTAATTTAGGACTCTTTAAAACCTCTTTAGGACATGTATGGAAGTGACTGAAGACTTAATTCTTATTGAACGTGCCCTTACTTATATTGATTTGTTATTCTTTTTTGTGAGACAAGAACCACACTGATGAAAGCCTCAGCCAATGCAGACACTTGGACCAGGCTGGACTATTTCCACTGGTGCTGAATGATTTCAGCTTTGCTTTGGTAGGTTCATCCAAGGTTTGTTTTCAAGTTCAACTGGACTGTTTTTTTGTTCTTAAAAATGTTTCATCTCTCAGCGAAGAGACTTCATCAGTTTTATCTTCATCAGCTCGACAATGTGAATACTGAAGATACAGTAGCATCAAATGAAAGTGAAGCCATTCCAGTGGACTGTTATGATCAAGGTTACCTATATAGAGTACTCGATCGGTGACCATGTACTTGGCATGATTGACTCGTGCATAGGGGATCTTCCTCTGTTCTGCGGTTGAAGGCACCGTGAACACTTTCTGTACAGAAAAAAAAGAGTTGAGGGCTTCAGCACTTCATTTAGTGCCCTGTGGATTAGTGTTCAGGAAATAGAACGTACCACTTCAATGTCACAGCTCAGAGGAGGTCTGTTGAGGACCACCAGAGACTGTAGGAAGACGAACATGGAGGCGCGGGAGTGTTCCCAGCAGCTCACCATCAGTCGGACCTGAACCCCTCTAGTACAGGCAGCAGAGCGCAGAGCAGAGTCAAGGGCAGGCCACAACCTGAAAGCAACACAACACAGGCAGTCAAGTCTGTGCTGCATCTCCATTTGGCCTAAATGTCAGTACAAATATTTTATCAATATCAGCAAGAAACATTTTCAATCAGTGCATCCCTACTTATGCCAATTTCAATAAAATAGATCCTATAAATTGGAAGTAAAATCTCAAAATAAGTATTTAAGTAATTACATTCCATTTTTACGAATGTTGTGCCATATGTATTAAGACACGCAGATGTGGATCTATGTATAGATGATATAAATGTATTTATGGGCAGAAAATACAAGGGTACTAATTATTATTATTTTTATTACTACAAACATTAAAAAGAGGTGAAACTCATTACATATCTAGATATGAAGCCACAGAAACATCTTCAGACTGAACAGATTGTGGAGTGAAAGGTATAGTGAAGTCACTTTCAGATGTGTGGGTTTTTTCCTGCATTTTCACAGTTTGATACTTAAAACAGCTTTACAACAAACTGTGGCTTTCCCGACTTCTTAAATTATCTTGTACACTGACAAACATACGTATGAATGATGGCAAAATTCTGACGGAATAAAAAAAAACCCAAAGAGACTGCCTCTATATCACCTCTTTTGTGTGTCATTTTTGGAGTGCTGATGTCACTGGCAGTCTTTCTGTGGAATGCGGGAACATTGGGGCTTCTTGGACACATCAAAAGTGGAGAGGTTTGTTGTGGCTGTAGCGGTCTACCCGGACCCTCACAACAGGGACAGAAAGGGCCCATTTATGGAGCACATCAGTCTATCGGTGGCGAGGGCCATGGTTTAATCTATGATGCGACAGAATTTTCTGTTGTCTCACCCGTTAACTACTTTAGCCCAGTGGTTTAAACATTATGCCAGGGGGAAAACACTATGCAGACAGGTGTCCTAATACAACACTCAGCTCAGCAGTCAGAGCCAGTGCCAGTGTTTTACTTCTCTTTTTGTATCTTAATTAGAGAAGCTGCTTTGTCAGTCCATCCTGGTCCAGAACTCTGACACATTTGAAACATTGCATCTTTAACATCAGCCAACATTGAATTGAAGGTACAGGACTGAAACTGTTCCTGTACAAACAGTTAGTAATGAAGTCATTTCAGTTCTATAATTCATCCCATTTCATGTTAATACTCCGCTTTGTCAACAAAAGGTAAGGATGAATGTATGGGATTGTGACCTATCAGCGTCATCCCTCACCTGAGCGGTGTTGTGAACTCAGACAGTGGGAGGAAGTCCATCACAGAGATGTGAACAAACTCCTGAGCATCACTGATGACAGACAGGATGGTGGTGAGGTCATCAGAACGACCACGAGCGGAGACCTGAGGAGGAGCACTCTGCAGGAGCCCAAGGAATCAATTAGATGGACATGAGAGATGGAAGCCACACGATCCCTCTGAAGTCCTCATAGAACTTATATTCACACTTTATGTCGCATAAAAGAAAAGACACGTCTGAAGCCCATGACTGAAGAAAATCATAGAGTGGACCTCATGCAGCTTTTCCAGTTAGTAATGAAGTCATTTCAGTTCTATAATTCATATCCATATCAACACACCTCAACGATGCCATGTTTATGTTGCATTGTCAGAGTAACATCATGAAACACATGACTTTGTTTTCAGTTTGACTACAGTTTCAATCAATTTACAACTGGTTACATGTTATAATTCATGAATTGAAAAACATTATTTTAACATTTTTTTGAGATGGAAAGAGTCACCAAGATTAAAATCTGTCAGTGATTTATGAAGATAGAGCATTATTTTCAGAGATTTCCCTCTAGCTTTGCTTGGCGTCCCACTTTGTAACCTGATGACACCCGATAGCCTACAGACTCACCACTTTTACACAGAGATCCTGGAAAAAGTCAGATGTTGATCCCACCTTTTTTCCACCACTAACCCATTTCCACAGCCAAGCCGAAGGAGGAACAGAGGTGAGACTTTTACACAGTGGACCTGCATTCTGGAACCAAAGCATAGCGGTGTTGCTAACTCTCCAGAGCTGACCTGACTTTCACCGTTCCACAAATGTTAGCATGGATACAGTCCACCGCCCAAAGTGTGTTTCAGGTACATGGGCCAGACGGCGCCATCGAACAGGATCTGGGCGTCTCCCCAGTTCCACATCTTTCTAGTCGTGTTGATACGTTTGTTTACTGTACACGACCCACGCTCATTTTTAAATGAACAGAGAAAACTAGAAACAGCATCTGAACCACACTGATGGTCCCTACTCTCATGTAATGGAACCAAAAAAAGCCATGTCAAGTTGAAGTGAAGTGAAGTGAAGTGAAGTGAAGTGAAGTGAAGTGAAGTGAAGTGAAGTGAAGTGAAGTGAAGTGAACTACATGCAGTGGAAAAGCAGCATGGAAGAGGAGAGTGGTATGCAGTACAGGAAACGTGAAGCTGGTCTTCCCGTTATTACAGTACATTCAGATTGAATCTCCATATTTTCTGAACATAATAATGGAATACAGAGCAGCATCATCTAGTTGGTCACAGGCAGACAGGATCATGGGAAAAATTGGGGGAAGGAATCTCCTCCATCTGTTCCTGGTCTTACATTAAATGAGTAGAACTGAACTCACAGACAGGTAGACTTGAGCAGGCACTCCATTGAATTTCAGTTGCAGGGGATTCTGGGAGTTGGACAGTGCCGAGAGGCGTGCAGGCCAGTACGGGGGCAGGGAGCCGTTGGTGTTCCCGCCGATACTCCAGTACACGTCAAAGATCCGAGAGGCGTCCTGAGCCAGGCAGCTGCAGTCCTCCACCAACACACCCACCTCCTTCACCTGAAAGAGGAGCAGAGGAGCACGGGTTCACCACCAGGACCGCATTCGAGTTATCTTTTTTTTTGTAATTATCTTTTTATTCTTGTTTTTACAATTGGTATTATCTTTACATCTCGTTATCTTTTTACAGTATTAACTGATTTACATTTGATGCCTCTGCTTATGCATCTTCAGCGTCCTGTGCAGTAGACACATGCTGCAGTACCTGAGTCAAAGACCTCCAGTCCATGTTAGCACTGCCCACGTACAGGTGAGTTTGATCCACCACCCACAACTTGGTGTGGACGATGCCTCCGGTTACAGCCTTCAGGTTGACTTCTCTCACCTCTGCACCTGAAGAAACATACCGGCAGAGTTCCATTTTATATTAGCATCAAATCTAAAGTAAGTGTGCTCCATGATGTCAGACGTACCTGAAGCAGCCAGGTCTGCTGTGTCTCGGGTTGAGCTCTGTGGTGCATTGACAGCAATCTGCAGTTTCACACCTTTGGATTCAAGTTTTTTCAGGTGCTCGAAGACCGTTCTGCCCTGTAAAACACACACACATCACAAAACAATCAGATATGAATCCCAGAAACATCTCCCACCAGTCACCATGGATACATTTCACCTGAGAGTCAGACGAGTCCACGTCACTGCTGCGTAGTGTGAAATAGAAGGCAGCAATGTGGACAGAGCTGTTGGCTTTGTGCAGGAGTCTGAGCCAGCTCTGGGCGATGCTCTGAGGGGGGGGGGGCGACTCGTATAGACCAACAGGGATGCTCTCCACCAGGTGAACTCTGGGTAACAGACAGCAAAGCACTCAGCAAATATTGTTACAAGATCAATATGTCAAATTAGTTTCCCCAGAAACATATGCAAGAGTGAGACTGTTAAGTTAATAAAAAATAATAATTAATTTCATGACATTTTTGACATTTTGAGGCCTAAACTCAGATGATTGGATTTTGGATTTTTTAAGAAACTACAACTGCTTACTTTACAAATACATATATTTTCATCCTAACCTCCTCTCTGGAGATTGACACCCAGATACCCTCATCTCTTACCGACAGTCAGTGCTACAAGGCTCTGGTATTAGCCTGAGGCCCTCCAGCCAGTGCAGTTCCAGTTGGGCTGTGAGCTGAGCCACAGACAAGGGAAGGCCGTAGTGCCAGACGTGTTGACCAAACCCTCCCAGAATCAACAGGACGGTGGGCAGGAAGCAGAGGAGGGCAAAGCTGCAGGATGCTGACCTCTGGAAAATGACAAGGAAAAGAATTTGAACAAATCTGAGACAGACAGACTCACAGAAATGAGGCTCAGATTGAACTTGTATTAAACTGCAAATCTAATGATGCTTTGTCAAAGATGAATGATTGTCTGCTTTACATCTACTACAAATGTCATGTAATGCTTTCATTTTGTTTCAAACTAAATTTTACTAAACAGTCAATAGGAAGTTGGGATTAATGGCTGATTTACAAATTCCTCATTCTTACTGATGTATGTGTTTAGACTGAGACAATTACAAGTGGTTTGGGTACAGTTAGAAAAAGACTACTATTTGGTTTAATCTAATAACATACACTCTTTAAAGAGCTTGATTTATGGTTATGGTTAGTCTTACAACAGATGTGTATTGGCCACAATACATGTTTTAAACTCGGAACTTTGTAATTTCTGTATTTCACATGTGGCTGAAACAATCTAAACTACATCTGCTTAAACATGGCTCAAATTAAATCCTAACCCTAAAATGAGCCATCAGTGGATGTTACAAGGTAATAAATACATTGTGAACAGGGCTGGACAATTTTGCTAAAAAAATAAAATCCTTATTATTTTCCTCTAAAAACTCAATTTTCGATTCTGATTTTTGGGTAAAACTACAAATGACAACAGCAGTCGACATGTTGTGCCCATAATACAAGGCACTGCTCCCTACCTCGAATCTGTGATGGTGTCATGGAATCCCTGAAAATGGAGTGATGGGCCCACAGAAGTTACACCCATGGAAGTCAGTGCCAGGTATCAGTCATGCGTATGTGGACCATGTATTATGAGTGATTCCCATGCAGTTCTATTAGAAATGGGGGATCCGTGCGTGAACCACAGCTTACACTGGTACCACTGCTGTGGGCCCGTCACAGATTTAAGGTCGTGGTCATTACAGACTTCTGTGACACAGTTAGGAGGAGGAGCCTACGGTAGCCCACGGGCACATGGCCCAGAGGCACTAGAGAGGTGAAATTGATTTGATGATTCCGCTTTTTTAAAAACCGTCCTAACTACAAAATCTGATTTCCATTGAAAATTGTTTAATTGTGTAACCCTAATTGTGAGTGTTTCTTTTTACATCTTTGCAGGATTCTTCTGTGTTGGACCAAATGTTGAGATTTTTAATGATTATTTAAGTGCTAAATAGTGGTAATATTTTACCATCATCACAACCAATATTGCAAATGGAGTTGCTGGTTCTTTTTACAGAAAATAAATCCAATGCATTGTCTGTGAAAAAATGATCTGCATTTCCTGTTTATCCCCTTGGAAATGATGTTACCAGTGTTCAATTGTTTAGCTGAAATAAAACATATGGTGGGCAGCAGAATATTTAAAGACTAAACACATTAACAGTTGTTGAGCATAACTTCAACAACTCTTACTAAAGCAGGATCTCAGTTATAACCTCACAATATTTCTGATCAGTATATTCACAACAGTCGAGATAACCGAGTTTAAATGTAATGAGGTTGTGTGACTGTATCTGTAAATGTCAAAGTTAAATGCATCATTTCATTGAACAGTTAAGCTGAGTTTAATGTCATCACTACACATCTTTAGGCAGGTTTTACCGTCCACTGTTCCTTAGCTAAATCTTCCTTAGATGATGTGACTGTTGGATTGGGTTTGAGTTAAAAAAAAAATAAAAAAAAACAAAACAAAAAAAGAAATTGATACAAGAGACAACCCTGCATCAGTAAAATCTCCAAGATGTACTGTGAGAAATTGACATTTCATTTAGATTCAAAATGACAAGCAGTGATGAAAGGAATTATTTTGGTCATTAGATCTGACAGTAGGATAACATATCTACTGATCAACCTTTTTTTTCCTTTTGTGATATGTGCGTTGTTTATGACACGTGGAGCATCCTTAGCATAACCACATGTATGTCCAATGTTAGGGTGCCTTCCTAATGTCTGCCAGGCAGGGCTGCTTCAGGACGTTACTGCATTCCAAAGCTGTGAGTGCAGGGTGTGGTGAAATTCCTCTTATTATCGCAGGCACATCCATCTTACCTTCTTTGACCGGCTTGATCCAGCCTTAGCGGGCATCTCCTGGGTTGCAGTTGATGTAAACTCATCAATGTTGGCTTTTTTCTCTGCAAGATTTGCGACCGGTGTGGGGATACGCTGCATCTCCTGGACATCATTCTGCTGCTCTAAATCAAGGCTGTCGTCTTCACATTCAGCCTCCGATGATGATTCACTGACCTTTAATTCTAGGACATTAGTGGGCTCTGTCTCCCACGGCGGTTCTTCATCCATAATTGCGTCCACTGTGTCTGGTATCTCCTCCATTACCAGAGCAGGCTCCCCAGACTCCAGATTCAGATGACCAGAGTCAGCAGGAGCAGTCATGCTTTTGAACTCAGGCTCTCTCTTCTCTGCTCCATTGCCCTGCATCTTGTGGATGAGGGGATGCTCATCAGGAAGGTGAGCTACAGGGACGTCAGCCTTCACTTCAGGAGTTTGACTCTCTTCTTGGTCAAGTTCTGATCTGATGGCAGGCCTTGGGCTTACAAGCATCTGAGGGTTTTGCACAGACTCTAACAAACTCCTGCTCTTGGGTGCAGTGATTAAAGAGCTATATGCTGTGGATTCTGTACTGATGAATGCTGAGAGGCCATCGAAGCCAGTCGAGGGGGCTCGTACTGATGGCAGGGGTAGTACTCGTTCTCTGACATCTGGCAGTTTGGACTTTGAAACCTCCACACTTCCACTTCCAGCCTTCTCAGGAACTACACTGGCAGGAGGGTCTTTTTTGGGTACAGGAAGCTCTGTGTTGGGGCTTGCACCAGTAGGCCGTTTATGAAAGGTTGGGATTCTGGAGACGGGTTTCCCTCCTTTCCGGTTCATATCTTCTTTGTCTTCAAGCTCTGTTTTTTCAGTCTTGTCACCTTCAAGACGGTCCAGCATAACACTGCAAGGCTTCAGGTCCTACGGAAGATAGAATGTCATTAACATTACACAGTACAACACAAAAACCACTGTCTTCTGTGACAACGGTTTGCACAGCAGTGTTCTGAGCACAGCACTGACTGTAAAAACTTTTATAACACCGTGAAGTCAAACATCAGCAGACATATTCAAAGTTGATATGGCCAGGTCCTTTGTTCTTTGCGTTTACACTGTTGAAAACATGATACTGTGCATAACCAAGAGAAGCCTCTGACTAGAAAAGCCACACCTATTCAAATAAGCATGAGCAGAGGACTGAATGTTTAACATGTCATGGCTACAACATCACATTCTGGTGGCATTAGCGAAAGAAGATCCCTCATCCCCATTGCCATTAGATTGTACAATACCTTCATCTAATCTAAGCTAAGTGATAACTTTCATTTTTTATTTACCTTTCTTTTTGTTTTGAGCCCATGGAAACCAAATTTCCCCCAGAAGATAAATTACGTTGATCTTTATCTGTATAAAAAAGCTCAATAATTTAGTTTATTTTGCACTGTACATGAACCTTACAATTAAGAACTGCATTGTTTGTTTTTTCCAGTAAAATGTGTCAATTGAATTCTGGGCTAAAAAGGGATTGTTGTTATTGATTTTCATGAAATTTGGTGGAAGAGTAGGTCATGGCCCATGGATGAACCAACCCTGCCTGTTTGCTCTCCATTTGTGATTTATGGAGCAAAGGGGGGTGTTATTCACTTTCTTGACCAATGGAGGGCCCCAGGGTGCCACAGAAATTTAACAGTCTGTTAAAAAAACTCAACATTGGCAGCAACTGATTGATCAGAGGTAATTCCCATTGAGTTGACTGATCAGAAAAGTCTACATTTAATTTGACTTATTCTATAGATGCCGCAATTCTCAAGTCTTACGGTTTTCATCATTGTGCTCTTGTGGTTTTCTTACTAGTGATGATTCTAATCCACACCAGTGAGCTGCAGGCAAGGCTGGGTGGATCACCCCTTTGTAACCTATGACAGGCATTGGCTGTTATTTATTTATAAAGCCCTTACTGGTCTTTTGCCCTGTATATCACCTTGCTAATGTCTGTTAAGGTGGGCCCTATGGGACAGGGTCAAATGACAATATTATGTTGCAGGCACCACCTGTCTTTTTTTTCCCTCTTTCAAGAACACAATATCAAGTTTTATTCAGCATGTACCTGCAACTTTGAACGAATTCCAACTTCAGAATTTAAAGTCATTTAATTTTTAACCTTAGAGCATTTCACCTGTAAATATTGTTAGCTATAACTTATTCATTTGTTTTCTGTTTTAATGTCTGCAACCATTTACTGAACTGCCTTGAATTGCTTTTGTTTTGCATTTCTTTTACTACTGTGGCCTGGATTAAATCTGAGTTAAGTTAATTTTTATTTTGTTTTTAGGACAAAAGATCTGCACCAGCAAAATAATCTAACTGGCCAAAAAAGTTACCACCTGGACTTAACTAATCAAATAGGTAATAATGAGATCCTTCTGCAGTAATTATTCCAGTGATGACTGTTTCTGATGCAACAATTTCCTTCACCCTAACCGATGCAGTGAGTACCTTCTCATTTCCTAAAACAACCATCAGTTTGATAGAGAGCATGAAGACTGGACTGTGTTCAATGGAAAAGTCATGTGGTCCAGATTGACCCTGTTCCAGAGTGACACATCAGGGTGAGAACAGAGGTAGATGAAGTGATTACCCATCATACTTGGGGTCTACAGTACAAGCCTGTGGAGGAAGTGTTTTGATCTGTCCATGATTTAGTTGATCGGGTTCAGCAACATTAGTCTACATGTCCAAAAGAAGCTTATCGAAACAATGCAACAGTGAATGCATGCCGTCATCAAAAGTAAAGGGGGTATAAAAATAGTGCGTAGTGAGTGTATTTTGTGAAATAGCCACATAGAAATATTAGATGTATTGACAAAACCTACATAGATTTTATGTAATTACAGTAAAAACAGAGACTTCATAATATGGGCTCACAAACGCTAATGAAGACAGTGGACTTGATCTCCTGCCACTAATGATCAATCAAACACAGAAACTATGGGTCACTGGTTGAACACAAAATATTTAAATGACAGACAGTAGTAATTATGCATCGTTTTGTTTATAGTCCAGCCATTTTCTCCAGCGCTTTAGGAGGATACAGTATGTTCCTTGTGTCAATCTTTCCAAAGAGTAGATTTCATCTGTTGTAGCCACTGATCCTCACAGGGTGCATCAGTTTTGAGCCAGTTCCTTGTAATGGCCTTTTTGGAAGCAATTATAAGAATTTTAAAGAAGTATTTGTCTTTTTTCTGTAATACATCTTCAGGTAGCGGTCCCAGCAAAAAGAACTTGGGGTTCTTATGAATTGTGAAAGTAATAATGCCCTCAGTCATTGTGCCCACACTGTCTCCACCAATACTTTAGTAGTAATATGTTGTGTAATAAAGAATCTAATCAGGCTTTTCCATCTTGACTCCCTCCATGTTTTAGAGCTAGTAGATGTTTGTTGTACGTTGCACATTTTATACTAATCACTCCGATTAATTTGTCACTTTTAACTAATGCACTGCTACTGTGTAGTATAAAAGATAT
Organism: Ostorhinchus cyanosoma; assembly: GCA_029814465.1. NCBI lineage: Eukaryota > Metazoa > Chordata > Actinopteri > Kurtiformes > Apogonidae > Ostorhinchus > Ostorhinchus cyanosoma. The sequence continues at coordinate 31,957,722 of JAPTYQ010000002.1, forward strand.
AAACAAACCTTTGCCTGCTCCTGTTTCCTGGTGATGGTCATGCACTGCTGAACTAAAACATCCCATCATTTCATCTCATCACTGAGCTGCAAAAACACCCAGACATCTGAAGAGCTCGTGCTCCTCTTGCCAACAGTCAGACAAACAGCTGGAGGTGTGTTTGTTTGGTGAACCTCAGCCTACCGTCACATGTGTCTCCTCTGCAGCTTCCTCCTCCTGCTCGGCCTGGGGACTCACATGGCTCTCCATCACCTGGATCTGCACGGACTCGGAGTCGGACTCATCTGTCTCCTGATGGGATTAGATCCATTAGTTTTACTCTTAGAAAAAAATACAGACACACCCTTGTAATTACATCAGTAGTTCCAGGTGCGGTTTTGGTGGCTCTAGCACATGCTCCGTTCATCACAGACTGCGGAGGATTGTTTTCATCAAAGTCACTGTTAAACAGAACGGAAAGAAATAGAACAACAGTCACATTTTGACTCAATGGTCACAAAGAAAGCATGAAATAAAACTCACCATTATGCAGCAACTTGCTCTGCAATAACTTTGGCTGTAAGCAACGGTTCACGAATGATGCGTTTTAACTCTTAATAGTCAAACTTACCAGCTACACATCCAGGCTATGGAACAATAACGTGACTATAACAATAAATATGTCTTAGTTTCAAGTTTTAAAATATATATAATGCTATGTTTTCCTCTTTTTCTCGACTTAGCCTGCGAACGTAACGTCGCTGTCGTTGCAGTTAGCGAGGAAGCTACGTGGCCGACTGCGAACTTTTCAGCAGAGGAGGAAGAGGAGGAGGAGGAGGAGGTGGAAAAGCTGAGTAATAAAAAGACCCACCTCAAACCGAGCGGCCGGCTTCCCCTTCAGCCGGGGGGACCTTCTGCTCCTGCTCCGAGTCACCACACTGTCCTGGATGTGTGCCTCACCCGGGTGGATAGACTTCCTGGACCGCAGCACCACTGGCATCTTCGGCCGCTTTAATAATGCAGCACTTCAATGACACAATAGCGGATGAGCCCGGACCGTAAACGCACCTCAGTGTCCCACCGGACCGTTCACTGGAGCTGAGCTGCTGGAGACCGACGGAACTCTGCTCCGGGCAGCTTCTACACGCGTCAAAACAGCTCTATAAATGGTTTATGTCCTACTGAAGTGCTGGGTCTAACGTCAACAGCCAGATCTCCATGAAACATCACAACCAAAAATTGAAGAAACCGCGATTTCCTGTTGCCGCTGATTGGCGGTTGAAATTGAAACTGAAGCTCCGCCCACCAGACGTTACGCAGGTTTAGCCGACACGGAACCGACGGAGGATTAGGGTCAGAGTCAGAGCTGGACGGACGGACCGACGCCTCAAATAAGGTCTGTTTGGTTCAAATGATAAGTGACAATGTGTTTTAGTAATGATTTATTAAAACAGGAGAACACAAGACAACAGCAGCACCGGAGAGTGGGCCAAACTTCACGTCTGTTAACAAAATAAGTTAGCTTACGCAGTTAGCTAAGCCGGAGCCTGAATGCAACAACAAGGGTGGTTGTTAATGTTTCAAAGACTAAAGACAGGTTTTATTCCAAACATTTATGTGTTCCAAAGGTCGGCAGCGTTTTGCTCACATGCCAGAGCCAGTAACGTTAATACACTATACTTTTAAAATACTGTCTTTAAAGTATACTTTGACAACATGCTAACTGTAAATATACTATTATGAGGTGAGATTCACCTGCTATACCGTGAAAATATCTCATATGGTATAAAATATGAAAATATGCTGCTGTAAGGTGAAAACATCTTCTTATGTCATTATTATATTAAGTCATAGTACGAAAACGCCTTGTTATAACAGGAAAACATCTCCTTACATCGGTGTTATAACATAGTAAACCATCCATAATAACATAAACCTCTGCCAGTATCACGTGATAAATGTGCATTTCCTTTTCTGTATAAAGTAAGTGGAATACACAACTATTTTATGTACGACTTATTTCTCCACTAATGCCAACTCAGTGAATTCGGTGTTTTTGGGACAGAGGATGTCTGACAGTACTGGATTCTGTTGTCTTCATGACATTGTACAGTAGAATAGAACCAGTTTTAATCTTGCATAATGAAGGGTCACTGTTCATAGACTGATTCAGTGTAAATGTTGACATAGTGCACATGGGGAATGACTGTACAGCCTTTGGTTGTTTTTATGTCATGGGATATTCACATTGTCAGTTTGATCAGCTTAGTCAGGACTTGGTGTTCTTGAGGAAATTAAAACCAGAGTTTTAGTCTGACTTCCCTCACTGAGTACAGTGGAAATGTAATTATGCAGTGAGTATCAGTGTTGCTTCTCCTTGTTTAACTTTTGTTTTTTTGGTTGGCCCCCAAAGCCTTTAGACTCAAAAAAAATGTCTGATGTGGACATTTTGGACAAATTGCACAGTCATGTCTTAAATCTGTTGCTTAACTAAGATGAAAATTTAGCTTATGGTGTTCGAATCTTTTAAATAACTTTACAGTAATTATTTCTGATGCATTTTGACCACAGTTGAAGCAGCAGGACCTGAAATCAATTTTAAAAAACACCAGAATTAACAGACTGAATATAAATACAGATGAACGTGACTGCAGCTGAATAGGAGCAGGAGCAGTACAACTGTGTCCAGCTGGCATCTGAATCTGAATAGTGATTGGTTATTTCAGCTGTCAATCATATATTTAGCATTGAGTTTAGACAAAAACATGCATCGTGGGATAGACTTTCTACCGCCTGAAAACTCTGAGCAGGAATAGATTAGATCAGACCATGCAAATGACAATATACTGAAAGGGAATTATGGGATTTTTACCCAGTGATGCCAAAAACACTCCACAGCTTTAGTTCTCACAAGAGCTGACTCCATCAGTGAGTCAGGCAACTGCCAAATAATAATCCACAACTTCACAAAGCACATCTAGTTCCAGTTATAAATGTGTGTTTTGTGCTAAAATGTTGGTTAGAAGAATCAGCTGATAAAGAGTTTGGTGACTGAGTTGTTGACCTCTCTGTGTATTTCTGTCCTCAGGACTCTGATGTAAAGCTTCCACTTTGAGGGGACAACTTGTGGTGGCTTTTCCTGTGATGACGGACAGTTTGTAGTCCGGTCAGCCACCCTCCCCTCATCAATGGAAGCTTTTGTCACGTCTCTCCCTTCACCTCCTCCCAACTCATCCACTCTGCCCTCCCCGTCCCCCCTGCGCCCGGCTGTCGCCCCCTCAGTCCAGCTTGGCTTCACCATCCTCTACACGGCTCTGTATGCTGGACTGTTCCTGGTGGTCTATGCACAGCTCTGGCTCCTCTACCTATATCGACACAAAAGATGGAGCTACCAGAGCGTCTTCCTGTTCCTTTGCCTGCTCTGGGCTGCCCTTCGCACCACCCTGTTTTCCTTTTACTTCTGGAACGCTCTGGAGGCCAACCACCTCCCTGTGGCAGTGTACTGGCTGCTGTACTGTTTCCCCGTCTGTCTGCAGTTCTTCACTCTCAGTCTTATTAACCTGTATTTCACTCAGGTAGGACTGGGAGAACAAGTTCTTACATTCACTCCACTGACTGTTTATAATGCATGTGACCAATAAGAGGAAATCCAGACTAATTTTAGATTCAGATTATGGAGGTGTGTTTACCAGTATGTAAACACGGAAATTCCCTTTTCTGAACAACCAGCTCATTGCCACACCCCAACTTTAACATACAATGGTGCTTTCACTTTCATTCTGAATGTTATGTTTGTTGTTTTTGTTATTTCTAATACCACAGGTATTACTCAAAGTGAGAGAGACTTACAGCTCTGAAGTGCACAAAGGACTGTAAGTAAAAAAAAAAAAAAACTTTCAGAAATTCAGAGTATTTGCAGTTCAGGCCGTAGACTGTATCAAAAGAAGGACCATGCAATGCTGCTTCCTCTCACTATGTAAAAGTAAAAGTGAGAAGTTTTACAGCAGCTGGTCACCAGGGGAAACAGAGATGTTTTGGCCTCATTTTTGGAAGTTCTCACCATCTTAAAATACAGTCTGTGGCTTTGACACATATGTAAACTTGTATAGCATCTGTTTGTGATCTCTTGTATTTCTTTCAGCTGGTTGGCTCGGTGTGCGTACGCCGCGCTGTGCACCATCTTTCTCTGTGTGAACGTCGTTTGTGCAGTTCTCGGAGACCGGTCTAGAGGCAGTGGGTCTTCAAAGTGGACCTGGAGCCTGGTTCTGGTTCGAGTTCTGGTCAACGATACACTGTTCATCCTGAATGCAGTGTTACTGGCAGCCTTACTGTTGTTCCTGACTCGACACTCACGCACCACCAGTCCCTACCTGATGAGCAAGGTACATCAGTCATTCATTCATTCAAGCTTTATTAAGGACATAAAAACTAGGTCCATAGAATAAGTAAAAACACACACAATAAAGAAAAGAAATAGCACAAATCCACGTTACTTGCACATAAAGGCTCGATCACCAGTGAGACCACATTTTACATGTAAACCTTACAGAACTAATGCTGGGACAGACCGGGGCTTGTACAATTGAGTTTGATCATTTTGTAACTCTGCACATGAATGAATAAATAAAATGCCGTATAGCAGCTGCACAGCATCGAACACTACAATCCACAAACATTTGACTGGCACTAGAATGTGTGCAGACCATCAGCAGTATCTGCATCGAGTCATTGTAAGCAACCACCAGTTTGTGCATGGATGTCTTTCTGTATGAAGTGAACAGTATACAGAGGAGAGCAGAAGGTTCAGAAAAGTGCACTTTTTACATTAGCAGAGTACATATGGAACCTACGGGCGAGTGTGTTCACCTGCCGCTACAGTTTCCATTTCTGACACTAAATGTCACTGTCATCAGTGAGGTCACTAGTAAAACAATGTCCAAGATACTTGATTTCATCTGTGACATTAATAACATTTCCACACAAATAAACATCTGGAAATGACAGTTTTAGTTCATCCTTTAACAATCATGATGTAACTCCCAGCAGCATTGTATTTGATGTCATATTCACGGCCGTACTGAGAGCAGACATTTGAAAGGTGCTGCCTAAACAGTTAAATGTGTGTATAAGAGGTAAAGGCAGCATCGGGATGGAAGTGTTCCTAACGGTGCGGTGTTTGTGTGAGCAGGGGACCACAGTGTGGCAGACAGCAGCACTGGGAGCTGCAGTGATCTTACTGTTTGCTAGTCGGGCCTGCTACAACCTGACAGTCCTGGTTCTGTCCCAGAACCACCGGGTGGAGTCGTTCAACTTTGACTGGTACAATGTCTCTGACCAGGTAAACGATGCCGAAGTCAACATTTGTGTTGTTATCGCTCACAGCATCCACTGGATCACTGAGAGTGTGTGTTTGCAGGCTGATTTGCAGAGTGAACTGGGTGACAGGGGGTACCTGGCTTTCGGGGCCATCCTGTTCATATGGGAGCTGCTCCCGACCGGGCTGCTCATCCTCATCTTCAGGGTTCGCCGCCCTGCTCAGGAGGTAATAGGTTTGTTGAGAGCAAATAGACATGAATGTAAAAAACCCCGACATGGTTTCAAATCTGCATTCTGGTCCTCACAGGGCAGCAGCATCAACCACCGGGTTCTACCTCGTCCATATTTCTTTGATGACCCTCAGGGCAGTGAGGATAATACACCTGTTCCATGGGCGCGTTCTTCAAATCCACATCCAAGGTACTGATGAAGACACAAAGAAATCATCTTACATTTTCAACCTTGTCAGATTCATTGTGGATTAAAATGCAAATAATACGAACCATGATTAACAAACTAATCTAACAAATGTATATTTCTACGTTCTAATATTTCTAATAGTTTCATATTTCATCATGTTTCCAAATTAAAGAACTGCATATCTTACATGAACAAATATGTTACATAAATAAAAACTAATCGTGTGCCTTGTGTTACAGTCCTACCATATTTGTACTATAGATTTTTACATAAATTATATCCATAATGTGCCTTTTTTCAGACATTCTAAGGGTGTTAGTGTTACAGTACAGAATAAAGAAGTGGGTCAGCTGGAAACTTTTCTATGAATCGCTTATTGTGATATTAACACTATTTCTGAGAACATTTATGTTTTTATTCTTGCAATGTTTTCAATTTTTTGCTGAATTTTTGTCCGATTTTTTGTTTTCTTCTACGATAAAAATTTTTTGTGCGATATTATGGTGTTTACCTGAAAATGTGACTTTGTTTTATATGACTTTTTTTTTCATGTGTAATAACCTTTCTTGTACAGTTGTGACATTATTCTGTATCTGTATGAGTTACTTTTTGCTAGATTATTCCAAATATCATGTAACTTTTGGAACATGTACAATACAATACAGTATATAATGGGACTTGTTCTTGGCATGCAGTATTTGGTGACATGTTATAAATGTGTATTTGTAAAACATACTCTGTTTAGGGAGCTCCATATTTTGACTTCGTGTTTGCTCTTCCTGTGTTGAAGTGCATGTTTCCAGTGCTAACACCAGTGCTCTTCCTTCCATTTCAGCTGGTATGGATCAGAGACCACCCCTCTCCTGTTTGCCACTAATCCTCCCGACCAGAACCACCAGCACCACTCGTTCTACTCCACCCCACAGAACTGACCCCCTCAAGCCACACCCACCTTTGGCTCGCTGACATTCATTCATTCCAGGCTGTCGGATCTCGACGTTTGCACTGAAAACTCTCAGGAATCACCATTAGTAGACATGAAACTTGCACCTTAAAACCCTGTGATTCAAAGGGACCAGACACATGATGCTCAGTGTTTGGTGTAAGACACTCAGCTGATATGAAGCTCTTAAACTAAAGTTAAAGCTCTTCTTTAAAAATGACACATGAAGCTTCTTTGGCTGTCCTTACTCTATGAACACACCTCATTCTAAAGTGCTGCTGCAAACTTGCAGCACTTGACATCATGTGGAATTGACAATCCTGATGATGGATTTTGTTTTGAAAAAAGGGAACTTGTCACTTATGCTGCTTTAAGTGTATGAGAGCGTATTCAATGATTACATTTTTATGATCATTTTTATAATTGTTCCTTCGGGTGTTTCCTGATAATGTTTACCAGCAAAGTGATAAAACCTTCCACATCTGTCATTGCAGGTATGTTGCTACATTCCTCTTGTTGGAGTATTTTTACATTTTGTTCTGAACTAGTGAGAGCTGTCCTCTCTGTTTGTAACATTTGTAACAAACTGGGTTATTTTACAATATTCTTGACCCTCTGTATAATTCTATTTTGATAGAAGTTTAACTTATTGTATATTATAAATATTGTATCTTTTTAAATGTAGCTACCGAATCTAAATGTTTCTCTCCTTGATTTCATCTTTCACTTTACTCACCTGAGTCACTCACCTGTGGCTTGGATTTATGCACATGACTGACAGGAAATATACAAACATGACAGTAATTTAAAAAAACAACCAAAAAACAGAGCAGCTGTGGCCTGCTGCTTAGAGAATACATGGCAGGAGAAAAAAAAGGCACCCATGTCTGAGTAGTATGACACCACAACAACTGCACAATCAGATGCATGAACAGTGGCAGAACCTTGAACGTATCACATGGGCGTGTTCTTCCTCTTCTCTGTGTGAATGTTGCAAAGCGATGCCACATTTATCAGACTTTCAGTATGTACTGTTGGCAAGTCTTTCCACCATCTGTGATTATTTATGTAATTCACCCTCCACAACAGCAGGGGGCAGTGTGGGCTGATATCACCGGCTGGAAGACTCACCCCCTGCTAATCTGTGTTTAACTGTTTGGATGACAGTTTAAATGACACTACTCTGAATTCATTTTATTTGCTATTGAATTTATAGTGATTTATTTTTTCCTCTCGACCATAAGATAAAGGGAATGCAAATCTCAGCAGCTACAAAATTAATTCCACTGAATAATGTATTATCCTGTAATGAGTGGTAAACATATCTAAAGTGGGTAAAAACATTGTGTAAATCATTACATTATTATAATTAGGTACCAGCACAAATATGGTGGAAAGACTCAAAAGTCTTTTTCTTTTTTTTTGGCACTTTTGTTAAAGCTGTAATACATACCATGGCGTCATTAGGACAAACTTCCATAATTATCTTTCAGCAGATTGTTTTGAAGTAGTCTGAGAAGAAACAAAACATCTATCTCCGGTTCTGTATTATTTTCAGACTGTAGAAAATCTACCCTGCATTTTCAGGCACATGGGTTCAATATGAGATAATTAAGATTATGTCAAACATTTATACCGTATATAGTCTATTTGGACTGAGAGGAGGGCGCTATAGAGTGAAGATGTATATTCAAATTCAGGTTTTTCCCCCCCTTGATTTCACTTCCTGTTTTTCTTTTTTCAAACCACAGTGAATCTCAGGCTGATTATAAACCATCAGCATAAAGCACAATGACTCTTCAGATTTCTGTTGGAAAGAATCCATAATGCTGGAAGGCAGTTAAGAGAAGTCTGAAGATGGTCTGATGTGCAAATAAAAGAAGTTGATCATGGACAATCTAAAGCATTTCAGCTCCATCATGGTATCAAACTGCAGTGACTCAATCTGTCAGGTGACATAATAACGGACCTCAGAACACACAAATGTATGAAAATGCAAAAAAAGACAACCCCAAATAATTACAAAAAAACCCAAACTACTATATTCTGTTCAAACAGAAGGTCATATTAATTCGACACTAAAAACATGACTTCATATGCATTGAATTACGCTCCATCACAACTGAATACATTGTTTTTGGTCTATATTAGAATGTGTCAGACTTCTCGACTTGTTTGTAACATGGACTTTGATCACTGTAAAATGGTTGGTGTGTTTTTACAGCTGATGACCGATACTGCTTTTATACTTGGAACTTGGTGCCACAGTCACATTCTATGGAAAACATGATT
>JAPTYQ010000002.1:31982826-32002555 GCA_029814465.1 Ostorhinchus cyanosoma
AATTATTGGGTTAAAATAGAGGCTTTAAGGGAAACACTGAATACATTTGAGGAGGAAAATGTCAGAGGAACTTCACTTTGGAGAACTTTGGAATTCTGGGAAAAAAAATAGACGTACATTTTTGGTGACACAGTAGTTTTAGATATTTTTCATTTAAAAATATTTAAACTAAATGTTGCCCTTTGAGTCTGTTTAAGATGGCATTTAGAACTTTACAATTATGTGGAATACTTGGCTGAAACTGGTCTGGTTCTAAAGATAAATCAAACAAAGGGCCAAACACTGGACAACTGCTTCACCAGAACTAAAAGACAAACTAGTAGGAAATGTTTTATATGTCAATCTGTTACAATGAAAAGATTACTGACACAAAACCATTCAGTAGATGAAGGAAATCTACTTTGAAATGAACCAATATGCTGCCGGTTGTGTGAAGCGCTGTGTCAATGACGAAAGGCACGGCAGTTTGTTAAATAAATAAACATTAATGAATTTGGTTAAATATGGATAGTTTTTCATAACTCCACCATCCAGCCTGTGATACTGAAGACGAGACATAAAACCAGGGGGACAGGGCTTTGTCTGTGCTCAGCTCCAGACTCTGGCTTTATTTATTATTTTTAGTCTATTTCTTTTTACTGTTTTTATGATGTGCAGCACTTTGGAAACATTCTTGTTGTTTAAATGTGCTATATGAATAAAGTGGATGGGATTGGATCATAAAAATATAACACCCACAATAATGATGACACAATTTTACATCATCCCAAATATCATTATTGTGATACTTTTGTTCTTTTGGGTTTATTTTGTTTGCATATTCAGTTAAAACACTTCAAACTTTTGTTGCTTTTCTTACTTTTACTCCACATATTATGATGTTGGAAAATGACTGTCATTAGAATTGTCTTGAATGCTCTGAATGTTCTCCTGTCTTTATGGTCAGAACAGAACAAAAAATTCAACTTTCACTTAAGACAATCAGTCTTTAAACATGAAAGAAATTACATTTATCATAATAATTGGATATTGCCCATTATCAAATCTTTAAGATGAAATCCTTTTCTGTCATGTCCTCCAGCTCTAACAGACCATCTTACACCATTTGAGTTGGTGTGACAGTATGTAGCCAACTTTTGTTGCAGATTCTTGGATGATTGACTGCTTTGTCAAAACAACTACAGTTAGAACACAATTTCAGAACTAGAAATTTAACACACTTACTTAAAATGTCTCCTGATAAATGTCTTTACCATATTCAAACATCAAGTCATGGTAAAAACAAGACATTCAGAGTTTAGGTTTCAGTTGTTAAAGCACTCATCATAACTCTGATTCTGTCTTTACAACTAACATTATTGTCCTATCACTGAGACAAAGAGTCAACTTGAGTTAGTTAGTTCAGTCTATATATCCACAGTGCCCTCTGTTGGAATCACGTCAAACAGTCTCAATATTCATAATAAAAACCCCATGTGCAGCGGTCTGTCATTACTTCGCCCCCTGAAGGGGAGGCAAGGGGTTTTGTTTTTGGTTTGGTTTGTTTGTTAACCCTTTAGCAGCAAAACTATTGGTTGAATTCATACCAAATTAGGTTTATAGACTGCATGTGGCCCAGAACAGACGTGATTACTTTTTGGGAACAGTAGGTCAAAGTTCAAATTTTGTATGAATTTTTTATTCTTTGTTTTCTCCCATTTACTTAGAATGGGCGAAATACCAAATCTCTCTAAAACATCAATTTAGTTTCAATTTACTCCAAACTTGGCACATATATAGAGGCAACTGATATGCTGACATAAACACACGCATAGACATGACGACATCAGCTGGATCGATGCCAAAATAAGCTACAATACATGCGAGGGGCGGGGTTTGTTAGGTCTGGAACCACTACGCAGCCTGGAATGCAAAGGGTCCAAATCAATAATCCTGGTAAATGTGACTTGTTTCTAGAGTAAAGATGGATTTTTGTCCTGAGTTTAACATAATTTTAAATCATAACTACACACCAAATACTCAGACAAAAACATTAAAGACAAGAAAAAAAAAACGCTATGAAAGACTCAACAACATGAAAACACTCTAGGACACATTAAGGACATGTCGTAAAAGACGACAAATGAAAACATTCTAAAAGATGTGATTAGGTGAGAACACATAAACAATAAGACTGAAATGAGTAAAAAAACAAACCCAAAAACAATATGATAATAAAGAGGTTAGAAATATGACATGCCTGTATGATTTCATGATTTAGTTTGTATTTTGTTTTCCTCATTTTGATCTAATGTTACCAATTACTTTTTCAGAAAGATAAATTTATTCAAACACATTGAAACATAAAACAAAAAATATCTTTCACAATTACAATATTTATTGCTAGGTAAAATTATATTGCAATAAATATCATTATTGTTTTACTGTGCAGCTCATGTGTGGTGTAGGAGTCTAACCTTAATGGTGGGAGTGGAACCAGAGGAGAAGGTGTTGGTAGAAGTACCAAACATGGACATCCCAGACGCTTCCACAGGGGCTTCCTCCTTGCTCTCCAGTAGGTTTGTTATGGTAGTGTCAACGCAGTTGGTTTTCGCTGTAAAGAATGAAGGCCCGACAGAGTGCATGGTCAATCTGGACTATATTAAGAATCACAGGAGTGACAAGCAAGTGTCAGTGAACGCACAACACTGTGTCATACCCAAGTCTTTTGCAATAACATTCAGAGGAACATGAGGCAGCACATCCTTCACCTGCTGGGCCATCCTGGCAATTCTATGATCGTCTGTTCCCAGACTCTGGACCATGAAACCGAGACCAATGGAACCAGGTCTGACACCTGGAAAAAAACAGAAAGAACAGCTGAAACTTCAAAAGCACGGAAAAATCGGAATCACTCTGAATCTTCCACATGTACACAATCACATCTTGTTTGATTTATTTACTGGTAGACGTCCGTGGTGCTGTGTGTCTTTTCTTCTTGATGTACTCTGCTTTGTCAGCTTTGGTGAGCTTAGTGGAGACCAAGCCCAGTTCACAGGCCAGCAGCTGAAACCATACAATCCATTTCAGAATTTAAACTTAAAACCGTAGTGATATTTTCTTCCACTGACAGAAAAAAAGACTAAATAAAACATGTGAAACTGCCCAACAGATGCAGCAGAGGTGATTTAGTGCAATAGCACTTTAAGTAGCTACCCATGCATAAATAAAAAGAAAATGAAGAATTCAATTACTTAATATCCTTAACATTTGCTAAAAAGGGCAATTTCAACAAAGCTGTTGGTTTATGAAACTTAGGCCAAAGTGATGAAGCTTTCTTGTACAAAGGTTTTGTTCTAGTCTTGTCTTTGGAGAAATTTCAAAGAAAATTCTTATAATTATGGAGTTTTCTAAGACTTTGCATTAAGGTTAAGACTAGATCCTGGTGAGGATGAAAGTTCTTCACAAAGCATCTCAGCCCTTTAGAGAGCTCCAAAAGCTTAAACAAAAACCAAAAAAAAGGAAAAACTCTTCAGTGGGGGGTGGATTTAAGGACACTGGAGAGTTTTGAGGAAGAGACAAAATGGGAGAGCTACCTCTTTCTCCACACTATCAAACACTCAATGATCACAGATGATGCTTATGGTGGACTAAAAACAAACTTACATTAATAATGACAGTTAAAACAATGTTCCCCTTTTTAATATGAAACAGCTTAAGTGCTAAAATAGCAGCATATTAAATAAATGCAAGCAACTACTCAACTACTTCATAACTAGTCCTGTGCTTTTAAGAACCATTATACTAGAACTTATTAGACTCACTGATTCCACTCACCGGTCTATGAACAGAAATACCAAGTCAGTATAATTCCAGTTCTTTTGGCACCATTCACACATTTTGAAAGAATGTGTCATACCAAACAAACCTCAGGGGCAACTTCGCCAAAAACTCAAAACCTCCAAAACTTGTCTCTTCATTTTCGAATTTACTCTGAAAATGATTTTTTCTAAATCACCTCCAACCATAGAACCTTTACTGGAAATGTTTCAAAAAGGAAAGACCCCTCCACACCCTGTTCTACTCCCAGTCAATTTAGTAAGTCATTATGTTTGGCATGATTATTGCACACAGGGTCATTCTGAAGGCCACTACACCTCCCACTTTTCATATATGGTTGAATGATATGATGTCGTGCTTGTATCTCGTAGAAAACCGGTACAATCTGTCTGACAATCACAACAAGTTTACAAAGACTGGGGGACCCTTTATTGATCATATTAAAAAACCTCAACCTGAAACCTGGAAGGACTGAACAGTAGTTTGCTTCACTGGGACCATTAGGATCATCTAACTGTGGCGTATGGACTGTATGCAGCTATTTTACTCCACATATGTATGTTTACCTTGGCACTGGCAGTGTTTGGGTTTTTTGTTTGTAACCCTCAGTCAAAAAAATGAATAAATAAAATGTTTTTAAAAAGGTGAGAGCTCTCTGAAGGGCTTCTCAGAATGTTTGTGAATGCACCACTGAACCTGAGGTTTATACTGCTTTTACCTCCTGGACTTTGTTAGCAAACTCCTGGGTGGACTCGCCATCTTGTCTGGAAACCGGAGGCAGCCAACTGGGTAAACAAAGGAAAACAAGCAAGTCTGAGAGGGAGAAAAGCTTTAAATCCATTAGAATAATTTGGAACAAAATAATTATAACATTACTCACTTTGGTTTTAAAACCATGCATGACAGAAACTAACGGTAACTGAGCGATGTTACTGAAAACAGAAGATGAACCTAGTGTTCTAATATCCAAAAGCCAAGTGTTTCGACAGCTTTTGTTTCTTTTACTACTGCAGTTTGTGGTCAAATAAAAAAAGACCTGTTCATTTATGTATATGGTGCTTGTTCTTTCAACAAATAAAAATTCCAGACTTTTTCCAAACTAATATTTATTTTCCCCTCAAGACCTTGACTTTATGTACTTTTATACTTGTGTTCCAACTTTTTTTTGAGACTGCGCCTGTTGTGTGCTGTAGAAAAGTTCATTTTAATAAATGTATGAATGAATTAATGCATAATTCACAGTGAATTATGTTTAGTGACAGAAATGTTTTCAAAACCTATGAAAATCACAAAAGTGCATGAACATCACACAAACAACTTTCACTAGAATCTTTCCAGTACAGACCAGTGAAATCATATCCAGCTTTTTTAGATACTTTCCTCATATAGTTCTTATCTTACAGGATTATCTTCCTTTGCGCATACTCTAAAATTCAACTGGCAAACTTTTTTCCATACTTTATTATGACTTTCACACAAAATGCCACTTTTCAACGTCTGGAAAACAGCGTTTCAAAATTCCAGACTTCATAAGACTTCCAAGATCTGCACAAGCATCCTGCATGTAGACTCAGTCATTCAATTGTACGTTTAAAAGCAGTTGTTGAGGGAAAAAAAAAGTCACTTTGTACCTTACATGATACACTGTACATGGAGCAAAAAATGTCCACAGGAGCTCCATTAGCCAACTGGAGTCTGGTGTACTCTGGAAAGAGACAGAAGTCCATCAAGTTACAGTTATACTGAGGCATCTGAAAGCATTTGTGTGACCAAAGGTGCTACAAGCACTCCTGGAAATATGATACGTTTTTTTTCCATGGAGAGATATTTGTTTCTTTATTAATCAAATAGAACAGATTTGCAACCAAAAAAGAGATCTGAGAGCAAAAGACAGTGAGTGTCAATCAGCGTATGCCCCGCCCATTAAGTGCACTTTAACTCACAAGCCAAACTTTTGAACTCACAAACAAAGAGGAATGCTTTATAAGCAAAATGATCTTTTTTTGATTGTCACTTATTGTTTTTTGGTCTTAGATCTCTTTTTCGGTTGCAAATCTATTCTATTTGATTGATTAATAAATAAACAAATGTTTCTCCATATTTTTCAGATATATTACAATGAACAGAGAATATCTGTAAAAGTGCACCAAAACTCTTGACCAGTTACCCAAACTGTTGTATCTTGAAGTGTCATTTTCCTCTTAAATCAGATAATTATTAGAACTGCTAAAATGCTTGCCCTGTTTTGAGCCACAACAAAGCATTTGTGCTACCTGGATGTTTCCAGATTGGCTTTCCAAAGCAGGGAAACAGAAAAGTGAAATGGGTACCACATTAAAGGCTTTTTATGCATACAGCTGCAGAAACTATTCTTAGACCACCCCTTGTTTTCTTCAATTTCTTGTTCATTTTAATGCCTGGTACAACTAAAAGTACATTTGTTTGGACAAATATAATGATACCAACACAAATAGCTCATAGTAGTTGAACTTCAGAGCTGATATCTATCCATTTTCCATGTTTTCTTGATAATAACCCAAATCCCTTCAGTTCTTCTGTCATTGTTCTGACAAAAACAGTGCTTTGATTCATTCCATGTTTTCTTTTCTGTCTGTTTTAGTCACATGATCCACACAGGAGTTAGGACTGGACTGAATAAACATTGTTTTTGATGACTATTGATGGTCTAATAATTTTTTCTACAACTGTATATTGTGCATAATCTATCTTTTCATGCAGCTTATTTTGTTTAGAACTTAAAAGGACATTACCAAAGCGATCAATGGTCTGGTCACCCGTAAGGCCACAGGTTGAATGGAATCAGTCAGTGAGAAAGGCCAGGAACTGAAGGACAAGAAAGTCACGTTAGTTAGAATCTCTATATGGTGTCAACAAATAATGGTGCAAAAAAAAATCTGACTTTATTTAGATCATCATCACAAAGCAAAGTCATGAAGTAAAGACCCAGTGAGTCAGGGACATTTGGGGAATTCAAATCATTTTGAATCTGATGAAAATAGTGTCTTCTGGGATGGAAAGTAGGACATCAGACTTCTACAACACAAGCTTTGGAACATTTGTGATGTTATTGTGAAGCGCTCTTCGTCACCGCCCTGTTTTCAGTGCATGTCTAGAATAAATTCAGCTGGAGACCAAGTACACTAGGTTAAGTTCCTCAAATTAAGGATAAAATTGAATCCATTTTGTCGCCGTCTTCACTTTCCTAGACTAATTTGTCTGGATAGAACTCTAAAGGGAAATTAGCACAAGACAAATTGCCAATGCATTTATCTTTATTACAAAGTCCTGTGAATGATGGGTGATAATTTGTGGCTGACATGATTAAATTACCTTCTTTATCCCCCTTTATCTTATTAACCACTGTCTGACTATGTGTAAAATTATTTCTGTTCCATCACAATCAAAGTGTGTACCTGAACTTGAGCAGAGCAGCACGGCCGTTAGTGGTGTCCTCTTCAGGAAACAGGAGCAGGGGTAGTGTCCCTTCAGTGGAGCAGTACCTCTGCAGAGACTCTCCTATAGGGCCCTGACCAGATCCTGGATGGATCTCCATGAAGCCTCTGGCCCAGCACACAAAGCCTGTGGATCCCTCTAACTGAGGCTACAAATAAAAAAACACACATGAGACAGACACCGCTTACTTAATGCTGCAAGCACCGGAGTTTAACACAACTTTAAACACATGCATCTTACAGTAGATCAGGGGTCTCAAACATGTGGCCCAGGGGCCAAAGGCTCCAATCTGGCCCGTGGGATGAATTTACAAAGTGCAAAGATTCCAGTCAAGGCTGTCGAACTCATTTTAGTTCAGGTTCCACATACAGACCAATATGATCTACAGTAAAATAATAGCATAGTGACCTACAAAAAATAATGACTGATGTGAAAAAAAATTTACATTATGCCAATAAATAATGAAAACTTCAAATTTTTTATGTTGTTTTAGTGCAAAAAATAACATTAAATCCTGAAAATATTTACATTTACAAACTATCCTTTAACAATAAAATGTGAATAACCTGAACAAATATGAACAGTACGGGTAGCCCACGGTTTGGTCTGTACCTCAGTTTTTGGGTCATGGTTTCATTTCAGTACGTGTTTTATATATAAACAGAACTTTTTTTCTCCCAAAATTCTATTTTTATTTTGCTTGTCAGCAAAAACTGAATTTTACAGAAGGAACAACTGTCACTGTACTGAAAAAAATAACACTTTCTGACCTGAACAATAGAACCTTTTCTTTTTCCTTGACTACTTGTATACAGTCATATAAAAAAAAGACACATGCACACATAAGACCCAAAGGGAGTTTTGTTCTTTAAATAAATCAATTCCTGTTCTGCATAGGGATGTAAAAGAAAACGGCAGTATAAAAATACCTTGTTGAACTACCGTACACATTTCCTTGTAATAGCGTGTCACAGTATTGAATGTGTGTCCGGCACCGGGTCAGGAACCCACAAGAACTGAAAAGTGAGTTAGTGTGTAGACAATGGGTTCAATCACGGGTCGGTTTGGCTCACGGGTGTAATGTATGTGGGTACGGGTGGGTGTCAGTTTTGGAAAAGTGGTGGACCCGTGCAAGATTCTGATGTGTCATGAGTTTAAAGCTGCAAGCAGAATTTTTAATAAGAGGGGTAAATACAGAGTAACTAGTGAATCTAGTGATGATGTTACTGATTTATTGATCAATTACTGTGAGTTTGATAAATTACATATTTTCCTCGGAGGGTTTGACATTGGCTTAATATCAGCTATCAGTCATTGACATTTTCATATTTAATCATCTATACTTCTGGATTTTTTGATACTCAATACATTCAATCGCTACTTTTCTTAATTTCATGAATAATACTTAATCAAATTTTACAAAACAGTGAACGAAAAATATTGTTGATACAAAAACATTCACATTTGCATTGAAATATACACGTATTCGGGCAGGATACAGACGGAACTCTAGTAGTCTCCACTATTAAGGCAGTCACTCAGTCAGTCATGAGCTACCAGTGACAGAAAGTGAGCAGCTATAGTTACTATAAATTAACACACTCAACAGTGCCATCTACAGTATTACGACAGGCAAAAAAAAAACACCAACAGTTTGTGGAATCATGATGCTCCTTGGCTTCCAATATTTATAGCTTCTGGAGGACTGAGAATGGAGAAAACGTGTCGAAGCTTTTTTTTTTTTTCTTATGTTAAGGTTCGAGACAGAGAATGCTGAATTACATGTTCAATTCATATTTGTCCCCAAAGTCAGAAAACCCCAAGGAACAGCATTTGGTAAACAGACTAGACTGGATTCCTAGTGTTTTGTTATTTCCACACAGAGTTCCTACGAAGCAATGAGCACATTGACTTTATAATATGTAGCTGACTGGGAGAGGCATCAGACCTGTCTTTGATTTGCAATGCAACACTCAAACACATCATACACAGTATATACTGTATCTTGCAGTGCTTCAGCTTGTTTGTGTTTTGCAGTTCATTACACATCGAGTTACATTATATCCTTAAGCAAACATGAGTCACTTATGGCTGAAGTATGACATGTTTTGATGGAGGAGGTATATTTTGGAGCAAGTGTTATTTAATGTGTCCAGCTGTGTGTTTGGAAGGCACCAAGGGAAAAGTGTGTGAAATAAAATGAACACAATACTGAAAGTTTGAAACCGATTTTCAACAAAGTTAAAGAGTGCGGCACTCACAGTACTGCAGGGTGTTAGGAGGTTGATTATGTTATGGTCAAACTCTGTCACATGATTGCATATGGACAGCTTGGTGTTTTTGTCTCTGGAACGAGGGTTCTTCTGTCTCACATGCATCCCAAGGACTGAACACATCGTCCTCACAATAAATCTGGAAAAGAGCAAACAGCAGCAGACGAGATCAGTCGTTTTCCTTAACATTCTGATATCATGCATCTCTTCCAGTTTGGTTGAAGTTATTATCCAGTTTATTGTTGAGGTTTTCTGGACAAATAAATATTACTTTTGTTTAACCCTTTCAATGTCAAGCAATGACAAAGCCTTCTAATGCACAATGTGTGTCAAAAAAGACCCATGCCACACAAAACCGACTTGTTTCTTATCATGAACACATCGGTTTTGCGTTACTCCATCAATAGTTTTAACTGTACTCTTTTATGTGTATTGTTATTGTGTTGTATAAAATTCATACAGAAGACATCACCATTGGAAACTAACGCTGGTCATTGTTGGATCGATGTTTTGCCTTAGAAGAGCAGAAATCCAGGAATGATATTTATTCAAAGATAAGAAAGGAAAAATTAAAGAGGCTTTGCAACAAAAGACCAGTTAGTTAGGGACTGGGAAAACCTGGAGTACTGCAAATATAAAGACAATGCAAACTCTGTCACTTACTTTTGACCCATATTATGCATCAAACTCATTAATCATGGAATTTATAGTGAGAAAAATCTAATTTACAGGACGTCACTGTAAAACAGGCCCATATCACATTAAGGAAATGAAGCAGCCACTTAATGACTAAGTGGCAATTAATGAATTGGCTGAATTTATAGTAGTCTGTGAGATTTAGTCGCAGTGAGAAATATTTACTATAATGGGACATACAGACGGGCAGCAAATAAAAGGCAAACCCACAGAAATAGTTTTTGTAAGGTACTGTTCATCATATGCCTCCGTGGAGCTTCAATGTGCTTTGGCATCAACTCTACAGTCTGTGAAATCCAGGGAGGGGATGAATACTGTTCTAATTACAGATATTCCCTTATTTGGAATTATGATGGAGCTGGAAAGTGCTGTCTAAAGCCCACTTCAGACCAAACAAGTTTTTAGCTCAAAAGTCTTTAGTCTTGCACTTCTTTCTACAACTAGCCTATTTATTCATTTATTTATTGCTTCTTCTCTTTTTTTCCTCTCACTTTTCTTTCTTTTATATCCTATTCTTGGAAATGTTATTGTACCTTCAGAATGTAAACTCCTTTTTATATATTTGGCTGTATCTGTGCAGTCTGAGCAAACTTTCCTATATCTGTCATGTTTAATGGTTTTCTTCCAGTATATTAGTACTTCATAATCTATGTGATGTTTTATTATGGCGGTCATTTGTCCAGAACAGAAGGAAATTAGCTTCTCTGCTAAATCTGGTGCATGCTTGTTGTTCTGTGCAATTAATGCCAATACACACTGTCCTGTAACTAACAAAATAAATACAAATACAAAAAAGTCATGAAGAAACCAAACAGTTTTTTAGAAAAGTTGCAATGGTGTAAAAGTCTGTCTTGGTGCTAAATGCTGATATGCTCACATAATAGTTTGTATTTTTTCTGGTTATATTAAGGTGACACTGAGTATATTTATATGTAGACTAATAATCAACTATTATTCCTAATGTGAAAACATTCTGAAGGTGACAGGTATGATATAAACGGCATATTCTGTTTATATGTGGCAAATTAAACTCTTGAACATGAAACATCTTCTAGCTCAGACATGAAGAATATGGTGATGTTTCTCCAGTTTGGTGAGGATACTTTTAACATGTACTGTCCACAGCACATTCAGAATGTAGGTTTTATTTACAGGCCTTACTGCAGATTGCAAGACATAACCCTTACATTTGGTCAGCTGGAACAGAAACAAAACATCTACTATACCTTTGGATGCTCCAGAAATGGCCATATGTTTGAAAGTAGGACCAAACTACTTTTAAACAAAATGAATGACAGAGACCACTGGAAATCTTTGGCAAAAATGCAGTCACTAACTCCTGCACAAAATGGAAATAAGTCCAGAAATTCCTTGTTTTCTTACGTTTTTCACCATTTCATCATCAGACTAATCTAAACGACCAATTAAAAAAAAACAAAATTGTTATTTGTGTGTGAATGAGGTAGGTGGACTGGGGAGGGATGGAGGAAAGGAAACTTAAAAGGCTTAGAAAACAGGGGGTTCTCTCTCTCTGAGGTACGGCTGCAGGAGCCAATGCTGGCATAGATTGCCCAGGCACCGCAGCATATCTGTGGCACCCGTGACTTGTTTCTGGCAGTGGTCGCAGGGGGATCCCGTTCCTACTGCGTTTGAGGGGGGGGGGACCAAAAATAAATAAGCAGTCAATAGAAAAACAACATGTTGACTAAAAAAAAATTTACGTCAACTAAATTTCATAGTCGATTACGTCGACTAATCGCAGCAGCACTAATCAGAAATTCAAACAAGTATTAAAAGTAGTTTAATCACTTTAGCCAATTATTTGACACTTATGGGATATTTGCCAAACTATCCATAGAATTCAGCTCTAAAAATCCACAGTACTTACAATTAGACTTCTAATATTAACTGCATTAGAAGGAAAATATGGGCATGAAGGTAATCATTCCCATCCAGATTTACTTACTTTTGTTGTAAATTAACTTCACATTCAAGGGGGAGGGTGCCCCATAAATATAAAGGGGAGGGAAACACTGTACTATGACATTCAGCTAAGGATTGAAATGCATCGGAAGTAAAGCCCTTGTCATCTAGTTTCACTGGCGTAAACTGGTTCTCACACCATTACGGACTGGTACTTTCACTGGTATCTCAAATGCAAATTTAAACTCAAATGTTCAGGAATGTGTGGTCTAGGGCTGCAACTATCAAATAGTTTTGGAATCGAGTATTCAGTTGATTTTTTCATTGATTAATTAGATAAATTCCTTTTTTTAAAAAAAAAAAAAAAAACTACATAAATCAATAAATGGGGATTGGAGAAGGCTGAGATGTTTTGAGGAGTGTGAGTGTGCGCCCGGATGGATGAAAAGGGGTGTAGCCCAATAATGACACTACCTGAGTGAGATCTTGGTACATTTGCTAAAAATATTTATAACACATAAGGCTATATTCTAACAGGTGCTAGTATTCATCAGTTAGCAGTATTTTACTTCTAATTCCTCTACCTCTGTAAAGGCTCTGAGTCCAGTTGAGGAAGTGCTGTGTTGTCTGCCTTATGCAGCAAAGAATGGTCCCACATTTTCAACATTTTTTGTTTTTTATGTATGCCGCTACTTTCCACCATTTCCACTAACATTTTTTTTTCAATTACCTTTTTATTTAATTTTTAACTTTCAAAAACACATAAACAGAGAAATAAGAAAAAAGAAGATAGACATAAAAAAGATACACAGTGAGTTGAATTAGATCAGTCCATGGTCACAAATCACCCTTTATAAATGTTACATATGAATGTTGAGCATGTGATGGGTTAGTGTCAGAGGTCCATAAAAGGTTCCTATATCTTCTGAAAGACTTCCTTTTTATTCTTCAAGATGTATGTGCATTATTCCAGTCTCAGAGTTTTTTTCCACTGACATTTGAGCATGCCGCGCCACTGAATGTCTTTGACATGTACTGACGTACAGTACGTCAGTTAAAACAGTCTGTGTGAAACAATGATACTGGAGGTGTGAGAGGGATATGATAGCAATGAGATGAACTTTGACATGAATTAAATAAATCTTCAAGGCAATGAATCTGCCTCAAACATTTTTTTAACTCGAGTTATTTGAATTTCTCAAAGAATCGTTTGACCTCTAGAGTGGTCTGACATGCACTGAACATGGTGGTCCAAAATTTGCTGTGATGTTAAGTCAGGTTGAGGTCTAGTGATGTTTAAGGCCATAGCACATGATTCACATCAGTTGCATCATCATCATAGTGATCTCACTTGTAGCTTGTAGTTCTGAGGGGCCCGAGGATGGTGGGAGGGAAGGGGGTGTTTGTTTCTGGGGTTCTTTTTTTTTTTTTACTATTATGGTTTTTGTTATTTCTCATTTTTATGTTTGTCATTATGTTTTGTATTTGTTATTAATATGTACTGCCTTTTTCAAAGTTTGGAAAACAAAATAAACATTTGATCAAGGGAAAAAAATAGGTTTATCCAGTGATCTCTCATGCAGAAACATTCACATAAATTACACAACATCTCACTTGTATCAGATCATCAGATTAACACAATAAAAGTTCTTACCTTCTAAGAAAACTTTCTGGAAGTGCACAGCTGACCAAGAACACGTGAATGCCAATAAAAATCCGTATTAACATCAAACAAATTCCAACTGGGAAATATATCAGCAAGAGCAGGAGAACAAGCGCGTCTTTGGGAAACCTATAGGAATAGAAAAACAGACATGACATGACAGAGCAGAACAGAAATAAGCTTCACAGACAAAATAAACATCAAGGAAAACTGGCAGGGAGATTGAATTCAATTCTATTGAGTAAATTTCCACATTCAGACATTACACTGTGTAATATATTTGAGAGTCCTGTTCCATTCAAAGGTACTGTACACTTGATAGTAAATATGAGCTTTGTCCCTCTCACATTTACAGGCATGACATAATATATACTGAGGAGGAGCAAAATATTACTGCAGATTCAACATTATACTAAGGCTCAGTTTCATACATCTACAGCTGGCTGCTTTCAGTTTCTGATCCTTATTCCACGTGTCTCTACGTGATAAAGACAAGTATCTGGAGTGTCACAAATCAGTAACAGTCTGTGTAGAAATATGACAATATAGACACCACCGTTCAGTCTGACTTCATCTCTTCGTACATACGATTTAAATGCTAATGATGTGAATTTGGATACTTTAAACTGAGCTGTGTGCAGTTCACAGAAGTTGTATTTGGTCGAGAACTTCATTGTCAGCTGTCAGTAGAGGTTTTACAATAACAGGTTTACTGCTGCTAGGTTAGCCAACAAGGTTAGCAGACTAGGACTAACGGTGTGATTAGACGCACATTACGGTGACATAAGCATTACAAGACCTCACTTGGAATATTATCAGTAAATCTGTTGCAAAATATTCACGTTAACGTAACACACAGCTAGCCAGTTAGCGAAATGTACCATTAAAATGTGACACCGATCCATTAGACGCCCAAGGATAGTAACAAGAGTTAGCTAGCTAACGTCTGAAGACACGTTAGCTACAAATATGCATTCACTCTATTGCACCGACGTGTCATGTTAATTAGTGTTAGCCTAAGGTTAACTATTATCTACCACTGAACGACTTACCGACGAAAGTCAAACATGTCTTCAATCCCCAGAGTCTCCATCTCTGCCTTCAGACTTTGCTCAGAGGCTAACTAATGCTAAGAATACGACCAGAGCCTTCTCACTACAAATAAATGAGTCATAACGGTCACATCCGCAGTTTTGTGTCCAACACGAAAACTGCCAGGTTAATTCACTCAGTGTTAACCCAGTGAGCTGCTAAAACTGGAATAAAAAGCCAGCAAATTTAAAGGTTAGCCTGGAAATAGTCAATAGACGTGTCAACCTCTGCAGATCGCTGACCAAGCTCTACTACTTCCGGTGTGTCGGTGTGCCTCCAAAATAAGGTTTATAATAGAATAGAATAGAATAGAATAGAATAGAATAGAATAGAATAGAATAGAATAGAATAGAATAGAATAGAATAGAATAACCTCTGACATGTGTACTATGCTCTGTTTGTAGAAATAGGAAACTTACAAGTTTGAATGATTGTATTTAAACATGATAACATTAGGTTTTTTTTTCCTGCTTCAGTTTTCTCCACTGGCCAAATATAGTAGTTATTGTATGTCAGTTGCTTATACAGTCACAGAAAAAATTATTAGACCATCAATAGTCATCAAAAACAATGGTTATGCTATTCAGTCCTAACTCCTGTGTGGATCATGTGACTAAAACAGACAAAAAAAAGAAAACATGGAATGAATAAAAGCACTGGGGGGGTGTATTACATTTCATATGATGCTGCTTCACTTTGAACAGCCTTTTACTACTTATACTTTTCACATTATTGTAAATGAGAACTAGTTTTCAACTGACCTGACTGATTAAGTAATGGTAAGTAAATAAATAAATAAATAGCATACAACACAACAAAACCAAAAACCAGTTTTTTCCCCCTTGAGCCAAATGCATTTTTCACACAAGGACATTATAATAATCAAATCTTTTAGGCTGTGTTCGTATAGATAGGTTAAGTAATGTCTGTTGACAATAAACTTGATGTCCAGTTTCATGGAAAAATGCAGAACTCTTTCTGACCAGAGCACATGAAAGAATTCAATTCCATTTCTGCACCGACTTTATTTAAATCTTCCTCCTTGTATCACGCAGTCTCACACTGTGCTTCTGGATGCAGTGATGGACAGTGCTGAGCAATAACAGTTTTCTAAAGTCTTCCTGAATCTATGTGTCCATATTCATAAGGGCAGTAAAACAGTTTCTTGTATACTTAGTGCCATTAAAAACACACAGGTCAGAATAATCTATATATTTGCAGATATATTAAATGAATTGGTTTGGGGTTCCCTTCATATTACAGAGGGAAGCATTGGTCAGTACAGAATGAACTGTGGACAAACTGGGATGAACTGAACAGCTGTGGATACATATGTAGTTTTATACATAGTTTATACATGTAGTTTTGTATAGTTATAATTGTGTTATTCATCTTGTGAGCAGCATATACAGAATAGACACCTGAGCAAATCATTTTGTGGAAATTACACCACATGTTTGAACCATGCATTTTCAATGGCACAAAGTATATAAGGCTGCCTTATGGTCAAAGGTCACACACATTCAACATTAGTTTTTCTTGGTCTTTACTCTGACATTTTGACTCACTGAATCTTTTCACTGTACTATAGATGTGTGTACTACAGATGGCAAAAGACTCAAAGTGTTTGAAATTCTGTTCTTTAATAATGGATGAACTGATTAGATTTTAGTGGCCAAAGGACAAAGGTCTAGGTTGTTGGAGCATCAGAAAACAGGTTTTGAACAAACTGGTGGTAACTCAGTGAACTGCATGGACAGGTTATGATGGAGAACAGTGGACGCAGTGGATTGAACTTCTGGATTGTGTGTCTTTATCATGAGCCTTTGAACTATCAAGGTGTTCAGATATACTTAAATCTAAATCTTTAAGTCTCTGACAAAAAACAAACAACAGCGTTTGTTTCAATGCAGCCATTTTTCTGTCCCTCCTTGAAATTCATCAACTTCACCTTTTAACAATAAGTTAAAGCATGTTCAAGCATGACAATAAATAAAGAAATTATCATATCAAGCGTTTACATGACATTTTCACAATGATCAGATCATTGAAGGTTTCCTCCACCTTTTCATTCTGAGTCAAGTTGGAGCAGAACAGTATATTCTGACTGAAGTGGACACATGAGGCGTTGTTCCTCTGATTATCAGTGGAACATATAGAATTAGTGGATGGCAGAACTGACATGTCACCCAATAGTTTCTCAACTGCAGTTTTAAAGACAAGTTAGGAGATGTTGAGCTGTTGATGATATGTCTGTCACCATGAAGTGACCATATGTGGACAACATCTGATCTGATTAATGGAGGAAAAATCTGTAGATGGACCACCAGATCACTTATCCTGAATAAAATGGACGAGACCAGAATGAATCATGGGGGAAAATGTTGGCACAATATTTTTCTAAAGAAGTTATTTCTGTCCTAAGAAAAATAAGTGCAATTTTAACAATATTATGCCTCAGTCTATACTTTACACTAGGGTGGCCATACTTTGAATCCAAAAAAGAGGACATTCAGCTCCACCTCAAGATTCTTAAATGATCACATGCTTTATAAGTACCGTAGTATTCTGGGCAAAGCCCTATAAAGCTGGAGAATGTATTTCAGTCAAACAGGCTTCTTTAAATTATTTCATTATTCTGGCTGTAGACGTGTCATAAAAGCTGCTGTGTCGATGTGCTTTTTTTCAGGACTACTTTTACTTTCAAGACCTGGCAAGATCAGGTTTAGCTTTAATGCATTTTTTTGGTAGAATAACAGACGAAAACCAAAAACACACTTGAAATTTTACAGGTTTTTACTGAATAAGGTGATCAGAATATACGTCTGGAGGAGAATGTTAACGGGCCGAGACTAACTGCGGACCGGGAAAAGAACCACACCAGCCTTGGTACACTGTAAAACCCGATTACTCAAACCGTTTGAGGACACTGACTGCCTTGAATCATTTAAGTTAACTCAAATCAAATCATTTGAGCTCAAAATAATATTTAAGTTGACTATAAGGAATTCAACGTTTTCTATTAATTCAACTTTACTATATAGAACTGTACTTATTCCAATTAGTGTGTTGAACTTCTTAATTTAGCTATTTGTACTCAAACACTATAATTTCACTTTAGTTAGATTAAGAAATGCTAACTTATTTTGTAAAATTCTCTACACAGTTTTGAGTAATTCCTTGAACGTAATAATGTTTTCTTTGACCTTCACATAATTAAGTTCTTGAGTTGCACAATTTTATATTTCATGTTTAGTAAGTTATTAATTCACTTAATGACTTGTTCAAGACAGATTCTCCCAATACTCATATAAAGGTAAGTCTTTCTTTATGTTTTGCTTTCACTGAAGGAACCATAATAAACAGGAAACTCATTGTTCTGTCTACAGGTTTGACTAATGGTGTCAGATTAATAAAAATAAAATAACCTAAATAAACATGAACACAAACCCCCCTTGAACCCCTGCACATAAAACACAACACAATGAGTAAAATGTCCAGTACCCACAATGCAACACACAGGTTGAGCAGAGCTCCTTGATTGGTCCAGGCTGAGGTTCTGTCTGTAACTTGGGCTCCAGCGCATGTATGGGATGTGTGTCACCACCAAACTCAGCCCTAGCAGCACACTGACTGTGCAGTTCCTCACTGTCACATTTAATACAATTTTATCACAGAAGTTTTTGCAGAAGCAGCATTATGAAATACAAAGGAGGCTTGAAAAATTTGTTACATGAAATAAAATAAAATAATAATAATAATAATAATAATAATAATAATAATAATAGATCATGAAAATTATGTATGATATTAGTTCACAATTTACTAATGATGCTGTATAGAGGTGTATATCTAATTCATTTGTTTTTAATATCACAATATTTGATTTACTGGAATAGAATTTGAGGGATTGAAGCTGCAGCAGCAACAGAAAAGGAAAAGATGCGACCCATGCTAAAGTCTTCTAGGTTCATTTAAAGTAAATGAGTCATTGAAACAAACTAGAAGTGAGTCACTATTACTTAAACTGTTACCAAAACTAAGTATACTCAGTTCAAAAGAGTTATTACAACAGCATTAACATTTAGAGGTTTTTTTCTCAGATGATTAGAAATGAGTGACTCCAACTGTCTTTGTGAGGTAAGGTGTATATATTCCCTGCTCTACCCTCAGTCCTTTGTCAGATTGTCCTTCTGCTTAGTGTGAGACTTTGCAGCCTTTATTCTGCCTGTTGCTCTGATGTTCGACCCTGTTTGTCTCAGACCTGCTCTGGTTTCCTGTAGTTGTGGCCCTTGCCTGCCTGACCATGTCTGCCAGCTCGTTCCCTGGAAAAAGAGCCCGTCTTTGTCTGGCCTCATCTGTTCCCTGGCTACCAACCTTCTTTCGACCCCGACCACATCTTCAGGCTCCGCCTCTGGTTCCATCTGCCCAGTCTGGTATTGACCCTCGCCTGTCCACAGCCAACCCCCTTACATGCTCCCCATCAGCTGCTCATTGGCTGGGAGCTCTACCTTAAACACAGTGTGGTCCTGTGTTCTACACCTCCAAAGTTCTAGCGCTGCTAGACTCCAGAAGAAAAGGAACTGTGTTGAACTCTATTTCCCTGTACCCTGTGGACTTAAAGGCTGTGTTAAATTGAGTTCATCTGCGTCTGGGTTCGTACTGCACCTGTTACAGTGTCTACATCCAGTTAGTATGTTTAGTTGAATTGTTGAATGCCCTTTATTGTCATTATACATACATACATATGTACAACGAAATTAAAAAAGACAACTCTCCGGCGCAAGAT
>JAPTYQ010000002.1:32864430-32874762 GCA_029814465.1 Ostorhinchus cyanosoma
TTTGGGCTACAATTTTTGTATGAAAAGTGCTATATAAATAAAGTTTATTATTATTATTATTATTATTATTATTATTATTATTATTATAAATAATGACCACTTCTTTGTTTTAGTGCAAAAAATATCTTTAAATGATGAAAATATTTACATTTATAAACTATCCTGTTCTAATAAAATGTGAATAACCTGAACAAACATAAACAATCTGAAATATGTAAAGAAAATTAAGCACAATTTTGACATATTGTTTGGAGTCATAATGCACATTTTGAGGCACAATATTGTTAAAATTGCACTTATTTTTCTTATTTTTCTTTAAAAAGTTTTTTTTTTTATGTTATTCACCTCTTTTTTTGTTTGGATAGTTATTAAAGTAAGATTTTCTTTTTTTTTTTTTTTTGCACTAAAACATAGAAAAAAATGTGACACTGTCATTATTCATAGGTTATTATGTTAATATTTTCCTGGAGATCAAATCAGGCTGAATGTGACCCCTGAAAGAAACCAAGTTTAAGACCCCTGCTTTACATAAAACCCTTATCTGTCAAAACACTGATTTTTCACTTTCACTTTCACTTTGAAAACACAATATGTCCTTTCTAGTAGAAGGACGAGGACTGCACGGATCTTAAAACTCGGAAACTTCCTGTTGCTCTGGCATTTTTCAACGGAAAGACTGTTTTTTTTTTTAACAAAATAAATATGATCCTGTTTGTCTGAAAGTAATTTGAGACTCGAAGAGAAAACACACACAGAGTCGAATCCATAAATGGATGCTGTGTGTCATCCATAAAGGTGTCACCCACTACCACTTTAATGATTACTTTATATTTAACATATGCCCTTGTTTTAGAAACTATATCAATCAATGAACAGAAAAGCTCCCACATACACATCCTCATCCTTTCATTCAAAAAAAAAAAACGGAGACTGACATTGGCTTTATTCAGACAGCGGTATTCAGTCACTGTGAATGGCAGGTAAATAGACATTGATTGTCGATAATTGTCACAGCGCTCTATGGATTTGTGCCGGCCTCTAGAAAAGGGCAGATGCTATCTTGGTCCCAGCCGTGGCCGGAGCTAAATGGAGAGATGCCGATATCTCACTCGCCGAGATTCAGAACGGGACAGAGAGATGAATGTCTGCTCTCGGCCGCTTTGTGTGCGTTTGTATGTGGCGGCGAAATCTGTTCATCTCAACCACACACAGAATCCAGGTGAGAGACTAATGCGCTCAATACGCCTTTAAGGTTCAGCTCTTCTGTGTCCCTGGATCTAATGCTGGGTCATTCACATTTAAAAGCCTGTTGCTGTTTTACTCTCTATGTTCTCTCTCTCTCTTTTTTTTTTTTTATGGTTTTGTTCTCTTTACTTTATCTGTCCAATACATTTATTTCCGTGAAAAACACCTTTTTTCCGTTGTTGTTTTGAATAAGGTATTGTGCTTCGCTAATGTCACTTTATGAACCGGTACAGACTGTGGCAGTTCACAAATGAATTGTTCTCTATATTCCATATATTTCTTAAATGATTTATCACCGTTTATTGTAATATTATCGTCTTTATTTTGTATTTCTTCAGTGAAAATCTGGTATTTTTCTATGTTTATTTGACGGATCGTGTAGATGTTCATAAAAGCTACAATAACTACAAACAACACAACCATAAAGACCTAGTGCTACTTCTGTTCCTGAATGATTTTGTTTCCTCACACTTTTACCTTTATTTAGTGACCCCCCCCCCCCGGGAAGCAGAGGCGAGGGTATTGTTTAAGGTCAATGTGTTTGTTTGTTTGTTTGTTAGCAACTTTAGGCAAAAACTACTGGACCAGTTTCCATGAAGTTTTCAGGAAAGGTGTGAGGTGGTCCAGAATAAATCCTATTAAAATTTGGTGAATGTAGGTCAAAGGTCAAGGTCACCAAAAATGTGTTGTCCTTTTCATACCTGTTTACTCTGTCACTTCTTCTGTCACTGTTGATGTGCATTAACATCAGAACCTCGAAGGCCAAATTTGAAGACTCTAGGTCAAAGGTCAAGGTCACAATAAAGGTCAAAATCGAATTTTGGATTTAACTTTCAAACTATTGATCTCAGAGACTTCCAATGAGCACCACAATACTCGTCTTTCAATTCTGCATCTTGTTTGTCTAGATTTTGACCTATTGTTGACCCCAGAGGTCAGGGGTCACTGGGTCAATTCCTAAAAAACTCAAATGGACTCTAATGGAAAAACAAGTGGAGATAGAGACTTAGTTACTATTACTGACAGATAGGAAACCAGGGATGGGCTTCAAAATGGTGTCATGACCTTTGACCTTTAGTGATGTTAAAAGGTCAAAATCGAGGTCACGTGATTTTAAATGGTCATAACTCCAAAAACAGTGGTGATAAGTACTCAGTTACTATTGTTGACAGAGAAGAAACTCCATGTAGGCTCCTAAATGCCATCATGACCTTTGACCTTGCGTGACCTTGAAAGGTCAAACCCATAATCTCACATTTGGAGAAGGAGATGTCCATTAAGAACTCAAACGTTTGTGAGGGGCGGGGTTTGTTGTGCCTGGCACCACTTGTTTATTTTATTGTCCTATGTGTTTTGCATTTTTCAATGTAAATCATTCCTGTGTTTAATTCACGGATCATGAAAGCTCATAATACTTTCAATGTTATTATGTCAGAAATAGAGAAAATAGAAGAAAAAGTAACTTTTCAAGCAAAATCTATCATTAACTGAACATAAACCAAGTGTGTTTATTTACTGCTATTTATCAAACTTCACGGGTTTGACTGGCGAATAAATGTTGTAGAAGATGACGGTGTTTCCACGGTAACTACAGAGCGTCTGAACATCCAAACGGGTCATATCTGATCACCATAAAACAACAACAAACTGCATTTTACACCAATTATTTACATGTATTGATAGAATTAGTGCAGGGGTGTCAAACTCATTTTATTTCAGGGGCCATATTCAGCCTAATATGGTATAAAGTAAGCCGGACCAGTAAAATAATATAAATAAAAGGATAAAAACTTATAAATAATGTCAACCCCAAAGTTTTCTCTTTGTTTTTGAGTGAAAAAAGTAAAATTTCGTAATGCAAATGTTTACATCTACGAACTGTACTTGAACATAACATGAACAAATATGAACAATCTGAAAATTCTTAAGAAAAAGAAGTGCAATGTTATTAATATTACGCTTTAGTTTATCATTTATACATGTGCATCACAATTTACAGATGACAGAGGATCCACAAATACACACAACATTTAGAAACAGGCAGAAAATTGCTAAAATTCCACATACATTTCAGGTTTTTAATTTTTACTTTTTTACACTAAAACAAAGAGGGAAATTTGCTTACTTTCATTATTTATAGTTTATTATGATAGTATTTTGCTGGTCTGATCCGCTTTAGATTGAATTGACGTAAAAGGATTTTAATTTCCTTAAACGCTGATATCTTCTGTGTAATTTTTGCATTTCATGAATTCATCCACGGACCAGATTGGACCCAAGTTTGACACCTGTGGATTAGTGGATCAACAGGTATTAAATATTTTCAATCAGCAGATGATGTTGGTCGATGGAATACGTTCGGGTCGTTAAGGGTTAAAAAGGCTTTGCATCATGTTTACACAACAACTCAGTGTAAAGGATGTTTGGGTCTTTAAGGAGAGTATTTTTTTTTTTTTTTCTTTTACATTTATTTTTGGGCGTTTACCTCTATATTCCAGACGAAGCAGAGACAGATAAGAAATGAGTGGAAGGAGTGTAGGGGTGTGAAACACAGCAAATAGATCCAGGTCGGAGCCAAACCACGGGGGCCCCTTTTAGAAGGATTATTCAGTTGAGTTCTGAGGGGTGAAATTTTCTCTCTTCTAAATTGCATTGCAAAGTGGACCTCTGCTCTGATGCAGTAAATCAATAATGGAGACTCGGCTGCATACATAGAAATAAACAACGCAGACGCTATAGTATGCACATTATTGATTTTTCCTCCTCAGACCAGATAGTAAAGTTGTAAACTTACATTGCTACACTGCCCTCATGCATTGAACTGTGGATTAACCTTAACCTGATGGAACTTCTGTGTTGAGATGTAAAAAAAAAAAAAAAAAAAAAAAAGGCGATAACCGACGTACTGTGCATGTTGAAAACAGCCATCTGGGCACATTATGGATTTTATGAATTTACTTAAAAGTGTGATAAGACACACGCTGTTTGTAAAGTCTGCTTCACAAAAAAATGACATGTGTTGGGAATGTAATGACTCAGAGGAAGTACATCAGCTGTTTCCAACCTGAGTAAACGTCCGTAAGCATCCGACGGAGCAAAAAGAACCGCAGAGGTGCTGCTGACGATCTGTCCATCTTATATCCGTTCTACCACCTGTTGAACCGCGGTATACGCTCCCGTCTCCAAAAACCCACAGAAACAGCTCGAATTAAAAAGCCCACGCTAAGATTAAACCCAAGTTCAGGTACTTTGTGGTATGCATTTTTTTTTTTTTTTGGAGTTGTTATATGAAAACTATAATTGTATCCATTATTATCAGTTATAATATAGAGGGATTTAGGTTTTATGTTGTCATGGTTAACACTAAGATGACTCACACTACTCGCTTTTCCGTTGACCATCAAATATCGCAAATATACCTTACGCATAAAAATGGACCTAATGGAAAAAATGACAATTTCACCAAAATTATAATTTTTTTGCACTGGCAAGAGATGATTTTTTTTTTAGCATAGCGCAATTTTTTATATTACGCAAAACCGCAATGGAAAGACCTTTTTACACAACTAGAATTTTACTCTATTTAACCATTCTTGAGTGATTTATCATCATTTATGATAATATTATCTTCCTCATTTAGCCTTTTCTCAGTATAAATCATGTATTTTCCTGTATTTGCTTTACTGATCATGTAGATTTTCATAGCAGCTCATATTCAAGTTGAGGGTAATAATATCAGAAACACCAAAAACTGAAGAAAAAGTGACTTTTTCAGTCAAATCTATCATTAACTGAACATAAAATAAGTATCTCCATCCACTGTCATTGATCCAACTCCATGGCTTTTACTGGTGAATCAATGTTGTAGAAGATAACGGTGTTTCCGTGGTAACTACGAAGCCTCTGAAAATCCAAATGGGTCATATCTGATGATCATGAAAAGATGAAAAACTGTATTTTACACCAATTATTTGCATGTATTGATAGAATTAGTGGATCAACAGGTTTTTAACCTTTTCTATCTGTAGGTGGTTTGTGTCTTTATGGGTTAAATAACGACATCTTGAATATAATGCAATTATTAAACATGAGCGGCACTGACATCTTTTAACGACAAAATGAATCCGCCTACAATATCGGATGCATGCCGGGCTCCACGGTATCTCAAAAAAATGGGAAAGTCTCACCATTTAAAAGCCAATTTGCTTTATTCTCACTATAATCACTTACCAACTTGAACATTTAATACAAGAGTGCAACTCTGGGTGGGGAATTTAATTACAAGTGCAAATGAGGAGAAAAGGGCAGCTGTACAAAAAGAAGAATAAAACTCTATGTAGATAATCTGACTATAATTGATAGGAATTGTTCAGGAGTGAATGAAATCCATTGTGCGGTGTCAGCGTGCGAGACCACCGTTTCATAATAACAATAACTGAGATGAACTCATCGTTTTGACCTCAAGTGAACAGACAAACAAAGCAGAACGGCATCTGTAAACTCTGAAAATGCCACTGCAGTAAAAGCACATATATGATCGACTCATGTTGATGCAAATGCTGCAGCCTGAGGGGATACGTTCGATCAAAACATGCACTCTTTATACCATTTTCCCCTCATATAGGAAGATGAATATTTCTGTTAGATGTGTGTTTTTTTTTTTTTTAGAAACTGAAACTGTCAGATGCCCGGAGGTTTCTTTTTTTTCTTTTTTTTTTCTTTTTTTGCAGTGACAAAGTCAATAGAAAAAAAAATAGAGTAATATGGGCAGGAGCTGTGAGACAGAATGAGGTAGATCGAGATATAAACTGACAGACAAGCAGAAAAAGAGAGAGAAGTCTGGGAAAGGAAAGTGAGATCGTGTGATAAAAAACGGGAGTGAGTTCGAAAGTTACAGAACAGGGAGAGACTCAATTCAGTGGGACAGAAAAGACAGACGCAAGAAAAAGACATAATAAGACAGAAAAAAAAAACCAAGAGGACAGATGCATTTCCATTCACACACAGCAGGTGCGATAACCTTTTCCAGGACCTGCTTTGTGTTTTTTAGTGACTCCCGAACATTTACGGCGTCTGAAAACTCTTCTTTTATGCTGCTGTAAAGCTACAGCCAAAGGAGTGTTTCTATTGATTTTTAGGCTCAGGAAAAATGGTTTAGAACATCCAAAAGGCCAACACAGTCAAACCAAATGTTGACGGGGTAATAAGTAAAACTGTACAAATGGAAGTCAATAAAACTCCATTTCTCAGGACTTCACACAAACACTCCGGTGAGTCTTTTCTTACTGAGTCTCATAATGGTTTGTTTCAGTTAAAGAGGACATCAGGACTGTTTTCTGAAAGCGAAATAAATGCTCAGATTCATCATATTATATTATCACATGTATCGTATCATAATATAGTATCATATTCAGAGGTGTAGTCCAGTGTATACAGTGGTATATGGCGCATACCTGCTTATTTTCCAGTCATCGTTGCGTATATTCACTTCTAAATCCGCCTGATTCGCACCATTCAGTCGTATCTGAACCAATTTGCCCAAATTTTTACCTGTATGGTTTTTTTTTTTTACCATTTTATTGTATGGCTTTCTAATGGTTGTATTTACACACTTGTCTTTTTTTAAAAATTCTTTTACTTGGATTTTATTTTATTCTCCTGTACAGTTTCTTGTATGTCTTTTAATATTTTCTGTATTTTATTCTTTCGTTTTGTTTTAATTGTTTTTCTGTACAGCACTTTGGTCCACTGTGGTTGTTTTAAAGCGCTTAAATAAAGTTGGATTGGATTGAATTAGATTGGATCGCCCCCCATTGGATGGTGAAGCCATGACCCGCCCTACTCTGCCTCTAATTGGCCAGTACTCACTGCCTTCGCTGATTAGATTGGTTAACTTTAGGCATGAGGACTGATGAGCCAATCAGAGGTAGAGTAGGGCGGGTCATTTCAGGGAAATGTGAACCCCAAAGGCATAATTAACATGTTTCAAGTGAGTGACACGTATTGAAAGAACCTACTTTGATGGAATCCATCATTCTGAGGTCAGTTTTAAGGTGGTTTCCAAATGAATCACTGTTTCAAAGTACTGCCCATATGACTGCACATTTAAAGAAGAAGAGGTTTTATCGCCAGTATTTAAACTCTGCGAGTAGGCTAATGTTATAAAAGGCTAACGCTATCCTATGTTAATAATAAAGGGTTTGATTTATATAGGCCTTTTCTATTAATGCATACTCAAAGATGATCCATTATTCATTCACTCACACATTCACACTCTGGTGGTGGTAAACTACATATGTAGCCACAGCTGCCCTGACGGAAAAAGGTGAAAACTGTTCATTTGGGTCTCGGGAGATGAAATATTTTTTCATGTACCGTACTTTCCGGACTATTGGCCGCACCTGATTATAAGCCACACCCACTCTTCACGCTACCATCGCTAACGTCTCGCCATCGATCCAGTGATGCCCAGCGTACGTGCAGCCGATTTATTTCCTTCTTCAACAGCCTGTGATACATAAATTAGCCGCGTCATTGTTTGAGCCACGGGTTCACCGAAAAAAGTAGAAACAAACAAGTTCAAGCTTTTTAACGGAGTGAATTTCCTACTTTTTTTCAGTATATTTGATAAGTTAGCAGTGGTCCCTAACCTTTTTTTTTTTTCTTTGGAACCCCACACTGACAACAGGAAACCACTGATGAATTATCCATCTGACCTGACAGCACTGTTACTCTGGCTGTGGGGGTCAAAGAGTCAGAGGTCAAGGGGGCGTGGTTAGTAAATAGTTTGATATTTTTAAATGCAGATGAAATATGTTTTGAGGGGGTTCATGCAGATTTTGGATTATCTTATTGGGTGTGTAAGTCATTTTCTTTAACATCCACAAATAGAACTTTTAACCTGGGATCTTCACGC
Organism: Ostorhinchus cyanosoma; assembly: GCA_029814465.1. Classification (NCBI taxonomy): domain Eukaryota; kingdom Metazoa; phylum Chordata; class Actinopteri; order Kurtiformes; family Apogonidae; genus Ostorhinchus; species Ostorhinchus cyanosoma. The sequence continues at coordinate 32,872,592 of JAPTYQ010000002.1, forward strand.
CAGGTTAAAAACCACAGAGTTAGAGGTTTGAGCTGTTGGTTGACTGCGATAGTGTCATTTCTTTATTTCTACAGACTCCTCTAAGCTGGGGAAGGAGGCCATTTGCTTTTGTGTGTGTGTTTTTCCCTCGGAATCTTTAAGATGCAATGTGCTAATTACCATTAGCACATATTTCAGCGCCATTTCACTTATAGCAGCTAATGAACCGTGCAGTAAAACAAGCAATCAAAGGAAAATTGAGAATCCGATTAATTCTAGCATCAACTGTAAAATTAACTCCCCGGAACTAAAATTAGACCCTAATTCCTGCAGCGTAAATCCAAAGGTCGTTGTAAGTGGGGACATTTCCAGCTTTTTTATAAACTGCTTTCGTTTTGACAGCACCGGTAGAGATTTCCGTGGAGTTTTCTTTTTTTTTTTTCTTTTTTTCTCAGATGCTCTATTTGCCTAGGGCCAGTGTTTGTGCGATAGTTTTACTCTAACATAAGGGGAGTTTAACAACCTATTATGGCATATGCATCATGCGTCATAAGTGGTTCAGTGAGCCTCAACACTCCTTTGCTTCGACGTATTCCGGCATATGCAGCGATGATGCTGACATACTGCTCGCTGTCTAACTTCGGATTCCAGCTTCCAGTTCGCTCGCTGTTTTCCATAAGTAAATGATGAATGCAGCTGTTCTCCGCACATCATCTGCTTCACAACAATCCCTCAGGCATTAGGCACTTGATGTAAATGCTGCCCACAGTTCTGGTCTTGTCATAACGTGTATTTATTGGCACTTAATAAAAAGCCACAAAGTAGTGCACGGCATAATGGGTCTAATTTAGCTCATGTCATCCATCTGTGAACTAAAGATGTGCTCCGAGAACAGAAATAATCCCAAAGGCCCCTAGTGGCTCAAGAAATCGTTTTGAGTATGTTGGTAATCCAGGATATGTGGAATTATCCTGCTTTTATCTCCATTATTAGGGCCAGTTTAAAGGCTTTTCCATATGCAGCATGACCAACATCCCCTGAGTAGCATGGCTCACCATTAAGGCACGCTTAGCGCCTCGATATGGTTTGACTGCACATCGGAGTTTAGGAGATTATCTGAGCAAGAACCACACTAGAGATCTGTCATGTTCGTTCCATATTCCGTCGTCCATCTGTGCATCTGTTTTTATATCCTGTACATCCCCTCTCCGAAAGCCTGCAGCTTAATATAACACTTCATGTTCATATCGAGGTCATTTCTACCAATAGAGTAAAATTAAATCCCCATGTTTTGTATGACTCACACGGATTTCTTTTCTAATGAACTACAGGAATCATCTATAATATATCTACTATTGGATGTGTTAAGATGTTATGAAGCTTCTTATCTATTGGTTAAAAAAAAAAAAAAATCAGTTTAAGAACAAATGTATGATTTTCACAGGGGAAAAAAAAAAACTCTTGGTGTCGAGATTTTTCGTTTTGTTTTGTTTTGATAAAACTTGACTCTTCATCACGGATCTTCACCAAAAACATTCTTGTGATATGTGTTCAGTTCTCAAAAATATCACTTATGCCATCATATATTTATCTCTTTTAACCCATAAAATCCAACATGTCAGCATTAAAGCATCTAAAAATGACCTTATGTACTTATAGCATTTGTTAATGTGTGTACGTTGTATATAATTAGTGGACAGAGAAACCTTGACGTCACCCATCAAAACCAGTAGTTTGTGATTTGGTGGTCATATTATTTATTTATTTAGCCAGAAATGACCATATTTGGACATAAGAGGCGGAGCTGTGGGGATCTTGAGGGGTCAAACATCAGCTAATGCTAATAACTAGCGCAACAACACACTAAAGCAATAAACTTAATTAAATATTGTTGAGTGAGATCTGATTATGAGGACGAACCACTCTGAGGCGTTTTACCAGAACAGAAATGAGTAAAACTGAGGCAAATTGAGCTGATTTCAAGGAGAAAGACATCCAACACCAAACGCTGATATATAATCGTCAAATTTGTGACATAAATTCAACACCAACATGTCAATGACCTTGTGTCTGCTGCTGCCAGTGACCTCATACTCACATCGGGTTTGTAGAATAGAATAGAATAGAATAGAATAGAATAGAATAGAATAGACTAGAAGAGAAGAGAAGAGAAGAGACCAGAATAGAACAGA
>JAPTYQ010000002.1:33808655-33819490 GCA_029814465.1 Ostorhinchus cyanosoma
TTGTGTGGATATTATTGTTGCAGCAGGTTTGTTTCAGTGTTATGCAGTTTTTGTTTATTTTTAGGGTTATTTTTGCACATGAAAGTTCCGATGTCTGGTCACGTTTACTGGTTACATTGTATCACGATAATCTATTGTAGAGAAATAATTTTTTTTGTTTGTTTGTTGTTGAAACATACACTGGATGCACCCACCAACCCCAAAAAAATAAACAAAACATTTCTACATGCACAGTGTCAAGACAACTCAAGAAAAGGCCATGTGGTTCGATGAGTCCAGCTTGACCCTGTTCCAGAGTGATGAGGTGGCTGAAGGGATTACCCATCATGCTTAGTGCCCACAGAACACATGTGTGGTGTTATGGTCTGAGGTTGTTTCAGAGCAGATCTAGGTTCAGTAACATTACATCCATAAAATGAGATCAGCTGATATATATGCCTGTTAAAATGACTGTCATGTTATTATCATGGATTAATCGATCACTATGATTAATCTGATTAAAAATTGTAATCTAACTGCAAACACATTTGGGTCAGTTTGTCCAAGTAGAGTCTCATGGGCAGTTGATCCAGCAGTTAAAGGCAGCAGAACCATCCCATAAAGATGGAAGACAATAAACATCACTTTGACCCTCTGGATGGAAACAAAAAAACTAAGACGGAACAGTCGACTGACACAAAGTATTATCCACATTCTGCAGGAAGGTTTTCTTTTCACTGAAGCACTTCCAGCTTCAAATACCACATTAACACGAAGCATAGGTTAGTTGAGGATTCTGCTGCACTTTGGCTAACATGTCCCCCAGCTTGTGACAAACATGTTAAATGCATATTTATTCCCTTCTTTCTTGTGTTCACTACTGCAAAATGAAACATGATTGATATAGATTAAAAATGAATGATATTTGATCAGGATTAATTGAAATTAATCCACAGCAACTCTGTGATTTTTCACTTGTTTGACAGCACTATACATATATATATATATAATGACCAGGTCTGTATATAAGTGGATTTTTTTCTTCCTTGATGATAAGTACAGACTCCAAAACGACATCAGGATCACGTTGTCAAAGAATGACTCCCACGTCATTTTCACACATGGACGTGGACGACCACTGAGTCCAGAACTGAACCCCAGTGAGGATCTTTCAGATGGACTGCAGAAGACACAGCGCTCCATCTGTCCCATCATCAATACAAGATCTCGACACAAAATCAATAAAACTGCAGATGGAAATAAATGTCATGAAATTGCATGACCTTATCAAAATAATGCCACTGCATATGTAATCCAACAAAATCTCTGTCCTACAAAATAATAGTGGTGGACTTTCTTTTCTTTTTTTTTTTTTTACTCAATCTGTGTATTTAAATGACTTTTAGAGAGATTTCCTACAGTAATAATAAATAAAAAAAAAAACAGCTAATAAAAATCAAATAATAGCATGTTTGTCATGTGTTTTTTTTTTCAGCTTTACTCAGTTTTTATAAATTGTATTCTAACTCATTTACGCCTCCTCACCTCCATAAAGCATGAACTGTCTTTTTTCAGTGGTTCCCAGTGAGTAGAGTGTAAATTCAAGTACTTCTCATTGTGAACTTTTCAAACAGACAATAGTGTTGTCACTGGTGCTCTTTTTCAAGCAACAAAAAAGAGGTTTGTTCTGGATGTATCCATTCATCCGGATCTTTATATATGTCAGGCAGAAATAACCAGAACAGAGAGAGAAAAGCCTGTTCTGTTTGGAGGGAGCAGATGAGGACACTGAATGTTGTCTGTGAGGGATGTATTTCTATGCCTTGTATGTTCGTCAGTCATACAACAGGTCACAGCATGTATTTTTTTCCCTCTCATTGCTTCATACCAGTGCTGCCCAGTGCCCTGCCAGCCCTTATCTGCCAAAAAAACAAAAACAAAAAACAGTGTATGGACACGGGTCCTGAGCCACACACTCTATTGCTGTCAGACGTTACATCTGTTCCTTTCTCTGCTGCTGTGAAATGTCTTTTCAATTTCATTTTTTTTTTCCAGTTCCATGCAACAATGGCAGCATTTCAGAAGTGGAGCCTTTTGTCGACTTTCTGATCTGGATCATTTTCAACTATACTTTTAAGCTGTGACCATATCCTCAGCCTCATAGCATAATTGCCTAAGTCATATTTTAGGCCAAATTGTGAAATCAGCATAACTTTACTGTCCTAACACTGCTGCTTCTATTTATGCAGGTATCATAACTAAAAAAAAAAATAGGACTTTAGGGGGAATTCACACCTGGAAGGTCCTTTGGTCCACTTATTTGATTTGGATCAAATGCAGACTTTTTTTTTTCTCTTTGGGTCAGTTTGTGTTGTCACTACAAATTTTGGTCCACTAACAAACAGAGGCACACATGTGATGAACTGCACTGGCATTGGACTGAAAAATCACTGTCGGGGGGGGGCAGAGATGGCCAGTGTTGATGAAAACAAACATGGAGGTCCTACGTACAGTTATCATTTTCCATACATTTATTCTTTATTCTGCTTATAGCTGCTGCTGGCTTAGCTCCGACTACCCATGAGGCATTGTTACTTCCAGAGGCTACAGTAGCTCCTCAAACACAAAAAAGGTGCATGTGTCCTTGGTTTGTTTCTGCTGGAGGTCTGTTATATTCACACCAGAAATGACACTCCAGAGTCTGCTTGTTTGATTGGAATCAGAGTTCACATGTTTGTATTCACACCTACAAAAAAGTCCAGACTTTCCAGGGAAACAAACTCTGGTCTGTTTAAAATGGACCAAATGAAGAAGGTGTGAATACACCCTTAGGCAGTTATGCTCTGAGGCTAATGACATTTAACTGTTAATTGTGTTTCCTATTGTGGGTCAGATTAGTTATTTAGTTACATTCACTTTCATAATTATATTGTATGAATGTTTCAATTAAAGTCTTTTTTTTTTTTACACGTTTTATTTGAATAAATGTGCATCATAGTTTACATCTTTCGAACACATCAGAAAATAGGTGTAATGTAAACAAATGGCAAGTCAGCAGCCATTACAATAGAAATAATTATTAGAAATCCTTCATTTTCAATCTACACATCCCAACAAAAAAAGAAAAACATAATGTGCGCTCTTGAAAACCTTTGGCCTGACTTATCAGCTGCACTACTGCCACCCAATGGTCCGACTTATCAGTGCATGCCAAAGTTTTTGGACAGATGGACAGATGGACGGATGACCAGCTGATGACAATTCAAGTTTTTAACATGTAGTGCAAACCACGGTGGTGATGCTTTCTAGGTCATCGAGGCTCGTTCAAAGTCCAGTCTGTCATCGAGGATGTGTTCGATCATCCTCAGGTGGAAGATATCGTTGAGTGTTACTATTTAAGATTCATATTTTGGTACACCTCCACAGATCCACAGAGGGACTGCAAGGTTGTGCAAATGTGACAAAAATATTGGGGTTTAGCATCAAAACGAAACTAAAACTTTACACGCTTTCAACATTTGCTTCCCAGCTTCTATACTTTTCTTATACAGCGGATCTTACACAAAATGTTCACAACTGTCAATCACATATTAAACCCCTCCTGTCAAACAATCCACAGCAGTGGCTCGAACGCTTGTCTCCTATTAGACGACATTAGCTACAATATGCTCAAAGATAATTATTTAACGACATGAAGTATGTAAATAACCTGGTATTACTGGAATTCAGTCTAAGCTACTGTAAAAACCTAATTCTACTCTTATTCTGCTCCTGGCCCGCACATCACAGTTAAGGTTGACTTGTGATTTAGTCGTCAGTTTTGCTCACTAAACACTCTTTGCTTTTAGCAGCCTGTTGCCAGCTGAATCATTAGCCAGCTGGATGATAAATGGCCCTTGTGTTATTGTGTGATTTTTTTTTTTTCTCTCCCTGACCTGACAAGCAGATGATATGCAAAGCTACAGAGTAATAAACCTTCTTTAAACATCAACTTGCATCCCCTTTATCTGACTCAAATCCAGGCCCAGCAACAAATCTGACATTGAACAGATATTGAGTGGATTTCCTCAGAGCCGTCTGAGCCAAATTGGCCACAGTGTGGAGAAAATTGGTTTATTTGTGTTTGAGTTGAACTTGACCACTTGTTGCACTCATCTGCCAAAACCAAATGCTGCCATAATCGTTTTTTTTTTTTTTTTTTTGTTTGGGCACCTTTGTTCCAGGAAAGGAACAAACAGCTGAATGCCTCAGAAAACTAAAAGAGCTGAAAAGGGAATGAAAAAGGGTGCTGCTGTGAATAGTAATAGAACCCAAATCTGCTGGCGTGGGCCCAGTCTGAGATTATCTGGCCTGGGCATGACCAAGCATGTTTTCTGGTGGAAATCACTTCTTGCTTTACATAACTGCTGGTGTAAAAGGCCAAACAGGAGCTGTGATAGTGAAGGCACTGAGTAAATGTCAGACTACGCTACTGCATATCAATAACCTTTAACAATGGTAGGTTGCAGTCTGGGGTGTTAGCCTGTCAGCAGACCAGGCTCCAACTGATTTCCACCTTACATACTTTTTAGTAAAATAAATAAATGAATGAATGAATGAATGAATGAATGAATGAATGAATGAATATACAGTCTCTGCACGAATAAGTCTGCAAAACTCTACAACTACTGGAATATCTCACACAAAACTGGAAATATATCATACATAGGTCTTGGAAAAACTCCCGTCAAAAATAAATAAACAAGTGGTTCCAGGCAGAACAAACCCCGCCCCCTGCATGTATTGTCGCTTATTTTGGCATCGATCCAACTGATGTTATTATCATGTCTATGAGTGTACTGATGTCAGCATTGACACATTTTGCCCATTAAAAGTAAATGGGGAAAAAATGTTTAAAAAAATTCAGACAAAATGTGAACTTTGACCTACTTTTCCCAAAATGTAATCAAGAAAAAAAAAATCAGGTCAAGTTTTGCAAGATCTCGCAAAACTGTTTACATTAAGAGCACTGTTGTTCTGGGTCATCCATGCTTAGACTGGAAACAAAACAGAAACAACAGTAGAGTGGGAGAAGTTTGCTTTGACCTGGGTCTAAGGCTACGTTCAGACAGAAAGGCTTTAATGCACAATTCCGATTTTTTTTGGTGAAATTTTTTGTGTGCTCGTTCATATTACACATTAAATGCGACTTCTATCAGTCTTGAATGTGAATCGAATGCGACCCTGAATTGACCCGCGTGCGCAAAAGAGGCTTGGACGAGGAAATACGTCATATTATGTGACATATCTGCAACGCTGCGCAGCTATCGGTTGCTATGGGCAACAGCATAGTACCGATGTGCAGGAAAGAGCCGTATAAATCAAGATTTAAGATTTTTAAAAATGGATAAGGCGGTGGAGAAAGCAAGATGTCCCCATCAGGAGAAGCTCAACGTGACGGACTGCAAAGGTGTTTGGAGAAAATCAGAGATGAAGGATATGTCTGTGCTACGAGCTAACGAGGTTCACCGGTAGCTCGTCATATGCTCTCAGGACTCACTTGACGACTGAAAAGTTCTATTTACTCATTCAATAAATCAGTTCGTAAAAAACTGCTTCAACAGAAACATCACAGCAGTGGTTCAAAAGAAATACATGCATATTTTTACTCGATACGGTTAAGGACTTAATTATCCTGTAAAGTATTTTTCATCAAACTAGAGCATTGACTGAATACGAATGAAATGAAAATTACTAAAGCAACGTCTGTTTGGAACATGTCGAGTAAAACCTTTGAAAATATTGGTGTTTTCTATTCACATTCAATGCCAGACATGTACACAAACATTTCCTTGTTGGCCTCAGCGGTGTCTAGGTTAAAGACGTGAGCGCCAACAGGAAGTGTGTTGTACAACCAGCCAAACACTATTAGTGGCTCCTGCACTTATGCCAAAGTTGAAATGTCTCCAGTTGCCTTTTAGTACCTTAGCAAAGTCATTAACCTTGTTATTGTACCTGGACACACAACAGCAACCACACACACACACACAAAGAAACAAACAAACAGAGGAGTCCTGCTATTACAACAACATCACACACATTTACTCCATATTTGTACCTATAAAGTTCTATTTTTTCCATTTTTATTATATTACATCGTAATTACATTTGCAAGTTAATTTTGTTTTTTTGGTTTGTTATTGCGAATTTTCTAACTTTATCATCCTATTTTTCTGGTTTGTTCAGCATGAAAAGTTTTTTTTGGGGGGTTCTGCCAACACGTAGTGACTTTAGGTTAAAAAAAATTGTCATTGTCGTAAAATTTAAGTCCCGGAAATGAATCAATGTTTGATAGCGACATGACAGACTGAATATGAATATGCAATATTTGTATGGAACAGACATTAAAGAACGCAAACCAGAATCTTTTGCTGAGTGAAGGTGGATGTTTGGGTCTTTATGAATTAATATTCCACTATTTTCCTAAACTTGATAAGGTTCTGTATTTTATAGGTGACATATAAGTAACATTTTACTGTTATATTAGAATTTAGGAGTATTTTCCAGTTCAAACATGTGGTATATGCTGATATTATTCCAAATTCATGATGATTCTTTAGACATCTATACAGCACATTTTAGAAAATAGATCCAAATTGTGTGTTTTATGGCCGTTTGTGACAAACAGCTGGAGAAAAGACAAAGATCCTCTATGGTGGAGATGGATTCTCCAAACACAAGTCCACATTTCTGATCAGAAGCTGAAAAACATGTGGTTAAAATTATGACAGAGGACATTGACAGCTGTATAAATATGAGCAAATACCCAACTTTTTCCAGAGGACGTTCGATGGAAAAAGATGGGGGTTGAGTTCACATAGTAATGGAACATCTGTCACCAGTGAAAAACTTGGAATTAACCCTAATTATTCATTGATGGGGTTTGCAGGTGCACATAAACAGAAACATTTAAGGAATATTCACATTCATTGGCCATGGAAACAACTTATTCTTTTACAGATTTAGGAAAAACATGAATATTATTGTGCTTGTAAATGGAAGTCCCTTAGAAATGATGCTTCCCTGCAACAAAATGTAATGTAATTGGATTCATACTGCATTTGCATTCTGACACGACACTTCTGTTACACCATTTATCATTTTTCTTTTTAATGAGAATCATGTGTCAGTATCTAAAGCCTAATTTTGCAAATGAATTCACACTGGTGATGCAGAGACAGAAAAAATATAAATCCATGGGAAAAACAATATAATACTGTCAATATCAAAGTACTACAACAGTGCTACTTTTGTGGCAGTTCTCAAATGAATTTTTTCCTCTATTTAACCTTCATAAACTGATTTATCATCATTTATTATAATATTACCCTCCATATTTTGCATTTTCAGTGTGAATTAGGTGTTTTTCCCTAAATCTAATGTACTGATCATGTAGAATATTCATTATTTTTCAACCTGTCTTTCTCTTGTACTGGTTGTATGTTGTTGCTGTCAACTGTGAAATTTCCCCATGGTGAGATCAATAAAGTCATATCTTATCTCACTTCATCTCATGAAAACTCTAATTAATTATAATTTCCCTTCTGCACCACCAAAATTCATCTTTGGTTCTTTGTGCCAGTATCAACATATCCTGAAAAGTTCATCAAAATCCATCCATAACTTTTTGAGTTATCTTGTTAACAGTCAAGCAGACAGACAAACCCTGGTAAAAACATAATTCCACTGTTCCTTGTAAATATGACTTTTCCAGTAAGGATATCAAAGAATGAACACAAGCATCCACAACTTCTGTCATCTGTCAAACTCCATGAGTTTTACTGGTGAATCAATGTTGTAGAAGATGACGGTGTTTCCATGGTAACTACAGAGTCTCTAAACATCCAAATGGGTCATATCTGATGACCATGAAAGGATGAAAAAACTGCATTTTACACCAATTATTTACATGTATTGACAGGATTAATGGATCAACAGATATGACGTTTACATCAGTATATTGTTTAGGTTGCCAGTGCTTGTTTGGGTCTTTATGGGTTAAAAGAAGGTGAAAATGAGCGATCATACACACATTTCTTACACAAGTCTACATCTACACACTTATTCAGACATGCACATCAGAAACCCAGACAAAATATATACTCATATTACACTATCATTGGAAATTACTGGATCTGAATTTGAGATACGTCCAGAGGCTGTATTTGTGGAGCACGTTTTCCATTTGTGGTAAATCTTTTAACCCCATAACACCAAATGTATCATCTTTGATACATGAGTTTTGAAGCCCTCTACAAGATCAGTGCAATATTCTTTTTCTTGAAAAACCTGATGTATACAATTAGATACATGCAATACACAGATAATCCACCAGGGGGAGGAATTCATTCACCAGAGGCCTTTCCAGTGACACTACAAGACTGTGATTAACGAGGAAGAACGTTGACTATTTTGAAAAGGAATTACCAATTTATTAGTCATGTTTGTGTTGTTTGTTCAAAATAATAATATTCGAGCATTGAGATCTAATGTATCAAATGCGATACAAAATTGAAACTCATACATGGAAATTGATATTTGAAAAAAAAAAAAAAAAAGATTGTTCAAAAGGCACAATAAAGGCTCCAGTTTCAAAGAACTGGAATTTTCTGTCGATGATTTATTGGTTCATTGGTTTATTGGTTTAAGCAAAAGTTAGTATGTACTCCAAAGAGACAAAGTGAATGAATCCAGTACCTGATCTGTTCTGTGTTGTATTCATTCCACACTGTGTACAGAAGTTCACAGTTCTGTCTGTTTGATCACTAACCTCATCTCCGAACCCTGCGTAGCCGTTTTATGCTTCATAACCTCTGCATTCCTCCTCTGGCAGCACTTGCCGACTTTATGTCATGTTTCGCTGAATGAACTTAAATAACAAAGTTCAGAACAAGGACAAGACGCAGAGAAGGATGGCGTTCCTTTGTGTGTTTGACACTTCGACTTTGACTGCATGTTTTGTGCTAAAACAAAACAAAAAAAAAAAATAGCGGTTTAGTTTCCGTTTGCTGTTTTGTGGTGACTGTGATATCAGAAAAGTAGCACTTGGCTTCGTGTTAAGTGCATCACAAGACGAAATCCGACACAATCCCGAGACTTATTTCCTATCAAGGCAAAGCGAGGCAAGTTTATTTATACTGCACAGTTCATACTCAGATGCAATTCAGTGTTCTTTAGATGAATAAAAGGAGCATCCAGGGGGAAATAAAAAATAAACTGCATACACAATAAAAGTTTAGAATATAGAAGAGAATACAGGGTACATAAAAACATAACAGAAAACAATTCAATAAAGTAATATATTTTTTAAAAATATGCTAAATGAGGGGGGTGAAGATACGATAGGCACTGGATTGGACATGATCCTGTCACATTTTGGGGTGGGGGGGGTAACATCGATCGTTGTATGACTTATTTTCATTGACTTCTCATCAGCCACATATTATAGCAAGAAGATTACAGAGCCACAGTATTGATCCGGGAATAATTGGTTGGCTGATGGACTTTGGACGGATGAGGGTCAACAACGTCATGTCTGACCTTCTTTCTTCCTCCACTGGAGCTCCACAGGGGTGTGTGTCCTGTCTCCTCTTTTATTTATAGGTATATAGTGGTATAGTCAGCATGCAGAGTGCCACATCATCAAATTTACTAATGATTCTGTGATTGTGTCCCTCCTCAGCAGCGATGACCCTGATCATGACCCTGTGGTTGATGACTGGTTTAAAGCCTTCTTTTTGGACATAAACGTGTCAAAATCTAAGTAGATGACAGTGGATTTCAGGAAGAATCTGTTCTGTCCTGATTAATAGTCAGACGTTTGAAAGTATAGAGCAGTATAAATATCTGAGTACTTTCACTGATGACAAACTGTCTTTTCAGGTCAATGTGGATGCTATTTGCAAAAAAAAAAGCACTTTCATGAAGATTTTTTTTATCATTTCATTGACTCATTTCTTTCCTTACCTTTTATCTGTTGGTATGTCCTACTTTACCTCAAAACTAAAAACAGACTAAAGGATACTGTGAAGGTGTGCAGCAAACTGTGTGACCTGAAATGACATTACACACCTGCATGAGGTCAGATCTCTGACGAAGGCCGAGTCAAACACACCAGAGGAAGTAAAAATAATGACTGAAGCAATGGAAAGATGGAATTAGATGAGAACAGTGGACAAACTCAACAAAAAAGACACAATGACACAAGGTATGTAACAAAAGATAAAAGACTACAAAGGAACATAAGGAAAACTACAAATGGGTGAGTTGATAATTATGAACCAGACACTGCAAGGTGAAAATTATACAAAAGATGCAAGAAATACAATATAGGAACTATGTAAGACATAAGCCAAAAATAATGTCTAAGACGCAATAAAATGAAAACAACATAAACGGCTTATATAGATAAGACGGGGAGACTAGAGAAAAGAAACAATGTTTCAAATGTACTACTTTCAGTCTATATTTTTTGTTACTTTTATTGCAATGTGTACTGCCACAGTACTGTGGCACGAAATTTCTGTCTATTGCCACAGAGCCAATCAAATGTCAGTATTTGTAGCAGAGCCAATCATAGACGCTGTTCCATGAACTCATTCTCCTCTTGTTGCCTCAGTACTGGGGTCATATATGGTGTTTACTTCAGTTCATTCTTTTGTGCATTTTTCTACCACAGTACTGTGACAACTGATGGAAGAAACGACCAATTAGTGATAGTATATAGTGGAGTAATTGTTCTAAATTCTCTATATGTTGTTTTATGGCGTTCTTTGCTCTGTGCAGTCAGTGAGGCTGGAGGAGGTGGGCGGAGCTAC
>JAPTYQ010000002.1:33907397-33920622 GCA_029814465.1 Ostorhinchus cyanosoma
TGTCAATGGCATGTTCGTCCCCATGCGACCACTGCAGACTCAATAGGCCCTGCGCCGTCACTCGGCTCGGGCCTAAAAATCAGAGAAAGTGATCAACAGATTAATCAATTACAAAAGTAATCCATAGCTACAGCTCTAGGCGCATGGCTCTGAAAAACAACACAACAACTATTGTCTTGAGGATCCACAATAGCAGAACATTAACAAATGGGTTTGTCCACTATATGCGTTTTCTATGATCTATGAAAACCACTAGTTGAGAAAACTGATTACAGGGCATGTAGGAGAGGATCGTGATGTAAAACAAATCACTCTAAATTAATTGAATTTGTTAAGGAGAGCTGAAGGAGTGGCCCCTGTGAGCTCTGTGGCCCCAGAGGGAAAAGGGTCAAAGTGAGTGTCAGACACACGTTCTGTGTTTTTAACATGCTGACTGAGTGACTGAGCTGATAGGAACACAAACACATGAGTCAGAGCACAGGTAGAGCTCTGCCCTTATAGAGTCATTCTGACTGTAATGTATGTAGCTGCAGTGAAATGTAACCTCCAGTTCATCTCATGACTCATCAGGTGAAACCACAATCCCACTGATAAGATTTTGACTGATTAGAAAATCTAAGCGTATGCTATAGTGTGGTCTGAGGCGCCCCTGCCATGACTTACCTCTGAGTCATGAGTCACCATAAATGGCTGTTGGTCAATCCCTGTGAGAGCAAATTTCCTGTTGTTAGCATGCCTGCTTAAACTCATTGATAGCAGACAGGATATTGAGCTGAGGTCATTCAGTTTGAGAGGGAAAATAGCACAGAGGTTTGTACCACATATGAGGCATATGTTTGGTATCGTTTAACAACACATGCTCTACTGGAGGAGCCCAGGGTGATGATTCAGCCAGTTCTAATAAATATTAGAGAAACTCACCAAAGGCAGCTGTAATAGATTGGAGGTTGTTCTTGTCTAATATTAACACACTGAAGTATCATGTAAGAGTCATTGTGGATGCTGTTGGTACAGTTATTCCTATGGTATCGATGAAAACTCTGAGTATGTTGGTATGGGCGATCTCATGATCTCATATTGTAAATTGTAAATATGATCTCCTTTTCAGAGGCACTAACAGATCAAATCATTAAATGATAATTCTATCTTAACTTTATTACAGTGCCATTTTCAGTGACCCAAATGTTGCTGTAATTATGGTATTTTATGTTGCACTGTGAGCTGTTATATAGCATAACATTAATGTTCTCAGGCAAAAGTCATAGTGATTCTTTATCATCTTTCTGTACTTAACTGAAGTTACTACCAGCTTTCCACAATGTATTTATTAGGAAGAGACAATGTGAACTGAACTCTACAAGAAAACTAACTTCTTTACATGAGATTATGGAGCTGTGTTTATGATGGCTTGGCCACACTCTCATAATGGAACAACATGACATGTGACTGGATGCCAATGGATACCAACGAAAAAGAGAAAACAGGACAGTTGTAGCTGAGATTAACTTGAGATATGACGGAGCACAGTAAGAGATGCAAAGTGTTGACAGAGCTATGGAAATGACGACGAAGTTACTTGAAAAATGATCCAAACTGTGAGTAGATCTGAAGGATTCCATCTGTAAACTGATTCACTGACATTTGGATACTGTGTAAACCATAATTGTATGTAGATTTATGTGAAAAGGGGATTTATTCATTGCCTGTTTTCTTTTAAGCTTGTTGCAAATTCTCACGTGCATCTATCATAACTGAAATTTTAGTTGTGGTTAGAGATTTGAGAGAGAACACAAGGTACTGGAATTGTTTTTACAAATGGCTGCCAAAGCAAGTTCAGTCCCAAATGTATGAAGATTTGATTACAGTGAGAAAGTCAATGGGAAAAGTGTGCAATTGTTCATCATGTTACCACGACCAGGAGAAAATCCAGCCTCTATAAATCCTGATTCAGCTGAAATATAATGTAAAAGAATGTTTATCGTCTTTCCTCTGTTGCTCTTGGTGCTTTTAAATTGTAAATAAATCTTCAGAATTCCTCACTTACACAGATGGAACTATTGCAGTTGCCAACCTTTAGCTTTTTTAGTACAAAGGAGAATTAGAGACACACTTAGACTAGAAAATGTGGGTGTTTTGAGAATAATGGATGGATGGACGGTTTGTAAATTTCCTTTAATAAATGTCATACAGATAAAAAGCTAAATTTATTGTTATGATTTTTTTTTTTTTTCAAATTAAGCCTCTATTCATGTGATGTTTTGCCATTTTTCCTGGAAATATAACTTATGACATTTTTTCCCTCCAAATATCAGATTTTATTTCATGCTCAGAGGGCTCTCTTACCCCTTCTTACTGTGACTTTTTTTTCACAGAAAGTACAAGAACATAAGCAAAACACAGAACCTAAGAAATTAAAACAATATTATCTGTGGATGACTTGCAGTTTCCTGATAACAATTTGTGTTGCTGCTCCCTCCAGTGGTGAGATTTCTTCATTACAGTTATTCGCTTGACGTTGCCAGACTGTCTCTTTAATGAGCATAATTTAACTAGATTTTGTCAAGTCCATGGCTGTTTATCACATTTTTTTCTGGAGGTGATGAACCGAGATGATGGGCCATGACTACTACTGATTACATGCTATGTTATATGAATTATATCCAAAATCTTACCACTATTTGTGATTTGTATGACACTGTCCGCTGCACACGATACTTTACAAAACACTAAAATGGATTAGATTGGGTAAAATTCCTATTTAAACCATAATTGCACATTATATCCTGCATTCCAGCCTTACATTTGCATTTTTATGACAACAAAACCCAGATAACACACATACAAGATTGAGCATTTGGTCACAGACCATTGCTTTTCTTTGTGGCTGATATAATTTCTCATTCTCCTAAGCCCTATTCACACACCCCTTGACAATATGCAAATAATGTCCCTGGGCTACTGTTGTATTGCTACACTTGAACAATATGAGTGTGAGGAGTAGTATTGTACTACAGTTGTTATCAGATTCCAGGAGCCTTTAAAAATGGCTGCAGCTGATCATAATGTGAGAGCATAAACAAAGAGATCTATGGGATTCACCTAATGTCTTCTGGAAATGAGGCTCCTGAGCAGCATGGAAATTAGATACTTACACTTGTGTAGCTCCTCCTCGATTTATCCCACCTTTTTTAATTCTACAATAGCATTTGGACATTTTCTGTGAAATAGATAGAGCTGTTAGTGGTGATGGTCTAAAGCAGGGGTCTCAAACTCATTTTCTTTCAGGGGCCACATTCAGTCCGATTTGATCTCAAGTGGGCCGGACCAGGAAATAATAGCATAATAACCTATAAAATAATGAAACCTGCAAATTATTATCTTCGTTTTACTGCAAAAAATCCCCAGTAAATTATGGAAATCCTTACTTTTATAAACTATACAAACAAAAAAGATGTGAATAACCTGAAAAAAATGAAATTTCTCAAGAAAACTAAGTGCAATTTTAACAGTATTCAGCCTCAACTTATGATTTTTACATGTGCATTATTGATCGGATCTACAAAGACACTAAACACTTAGTTACAGGCAGAAAATTGTTAAAATTGTGCTTCATTTTCTTTAGACATTTCAGGTTGTTTATATTTGTTTAGGTTACTCACATTTGATTGTTACAGGATAGTTTGTAAATGTAAATATTTTTTCATCATTTAATGTTATTTTTTTTGCACTAAAACAAAGACAAAAATTTGAAGTTATCATTATTACAGGCATAATATAATATTTTTTCACATCAAACCAAGAAGAAAATATGAAGTGATTATTTTTTGCAGCTTATGTTATTATTTTACTGCAGATCATATTGGTCTGTATGTGGAACCTGAACTAAAATGACTTTGACAGCCTTGACTGTGGAATTTTTGTAGTTTGCAAATTCCTCCCACGGGCTGGATTGGAATCTTTGGCTCTTCACTATAGGACACAGGACAATTTTTTCTTCATTTTTGTGAGTTTGTCATAATTGATAGTTTTTTTTCTGACCTTACCTTTGAACATAGGAACTTCACATTTGTTTATTTCTTTTTCAGAACGGTCTGAACTGATTCTGAAGTCACGTCCACTGCACAATGAAGAATAGAAATGTGAATCCACATTGTGGAAGGTAATTTTCTCACATGCTGTAGGTTTCTTCAAATATCTTCACAACTCACTGGGATAACTCAGCATGGTCAATATGATCTAAGCAGGTGTTAGTTTACATCAGACCATCTGTAGCTTTGATTGTCAGTGTTTTATCCTGTTCTAACCTGATATCATAAAATGTTTTCAAATATAATAATAACAATGGATTGGATTTATATAGTACTTTTCCAGGCACTCAAAGGGCTTTACAATCCAATATTAATTCACTTGAAAGCCGCCACATTATAAAGTTGTTTACAGACTTTTTTCAACTACTGGCAATAAAGAGGCAATGTCATAGTATTTCTACTTTAAGATTATTTTTAAAATTGAAAATATCAGTAAAACATATCAAAAAAGTATCAGGAGAATGTTTAGAAAAAATATCTTTTGTTAAGGTTTTCGTTAAACCCACTTTATGAAACAGACCCCTGGTCTCTGCTTTTTGCGGATGATGTGGTCCTCTTATGGCCCTTTTCCACTACACCTTTTCGTAATTGCTCTACACGGCACAGTTTGACTCCTCCCCTATTTTTTCCTTTTCTCCTGGGGGTTGGCTCTGGGACCTGGTACAATTTTT
Organism: Ostorhinchus cyanosoma; assembly: GCA_029814465.1. Lineage (NCBI taxonomy): Eukaryota > Metazoa > Chordata > Actinopteri > Kurtiformes > Apogonidae > Ostorhinchus > Ostorhinchus cyanosoma. Next base: position 33,912,157 of record JAPTYQ010000002.1, read on the forward strand.
CATACCTGTTTCAGACCACAGCTCAAACAGCAGCAGCAGTCCCGCCTCCATGTCTCCACAGCCTTCATCGTTGTTGTTTACTTTACTGACACTTTATTAGTCACCTGAAAACAAGATACAGAAGTGTTGACCCCGCCACCTCCACCCACTTCAACTAGTCCTGACTAGTAACGGCTGGCAGAGGAAAAACAATCGTGCCGGTCCAACAAGTGGGTAGAGTCGTGCCGTGCTGAAGCGTGCAGAGTGGTGTAGGGTTTGAGTGGAAAAGCGCCATTAGCCTCATCGAGCAGTGGCCTCCAGCCCTCGCTGGGGCGGTTCTCATCTGAGTGTGAAGCAGCTGGGATGAAGGGGGGGGGGTCCTGCCTCAGGTGGAGGAGTTCAAGTCTTATTCCGGAGTGGGTGAAGGATGGAGCGGGAGGTCTACAGGTGGATCGGGGTGGCATCTGCAGTCATGCAGGCGGTGAACCGGTCTGTTGTGGTAAAGAGGGAGCTAAGCTCAAAGGCCAAGCTCCTTTCACCAGTCCATCTGCATTCCGACCCTCACCTACAGTCATGAGCTCTGGGTCATGACCGAAAATATGAGGAACAATCAGCCAAAAGGAGTTTCCTCCACAGGGCGGCCAGGCTCAGCCTTAGAGATAGCCTCGAACATCCGGGAGTAGAGCCACTGCTCCTCCATGTTCAGAGGAGGTGTTCTGGGCATGTCCATCTGGGAGGAGACCTCGGGTCTGACCCAGGACCCGCTGGAGGGATTCTATTTCTCTCTCTCCGCCCTGGGAACGCCTCAGAATTCCCCTGGAGGAGCTGGTGGAAGTGGCCGGGGAGAGGAGAGGGAAGACTGGGCTTCACTGCTGACGCTGCTGGCCTTGAGACCCGGACCCAGAGAAGCAGATGAGTACGAGTACGAATATGAGTATGAGTCATTCAAAATGCAGCTGCATGTATTCTTACTGGCAGGGCCGTCAGCAGACTTGCTGAGGCCCAGGGCAAGAGGGGGACCATATGGCCCCCTCCACCCCACACCTAATATTCCTCCACAGCATCTTTCCATTCGTTTAAATCAAACAACCACACAACAGAAACGTGAAAATTACTCTTAATGACAAAACCTGAGGTATATCAGAACATTACAAGAGTTTCACAAGCTATTTCAATCAAATTGAACATAAAATTTTACTGATGGGTTGTCCATCTTCATCTGTCTTGTCGCTAATAGTTGGGAACACTGCCTATTTCAAACCTTACCACAAGAAACCGATTGGTTGAGAAATTATATTTTCTGATTTGCTAACTCAAGACAGCTGTATGAGCGCACAGTAGTCTGTGTAGTTAATTTATCAGCATCAGGGCCGTCCCTGGCCAAACTGGGAAGCAGAATTTTATTTTGACCCCCCCCTATCCTGCTATCCTGCATGTTTCACATGTTTCCCTCTTCCAGAAAACCTGAAGGTCATTAACAGGCTTCTGCAGAGTTTGGTGAAAGGCTGATCATTTGAATCAGGTGTGTTGGAAAAGGGATCCATCCAAAACATGCAGGATAGGGGCCCTCGAGGACCGGATCTGGACCCCCCTGAAATAAGGACTGCAAGCACAGAACAGAGGAAGACAGTTGAGAGACGTGGACATGGGAAGGATATGAACAAACAATTATAAGACAGAATGGAAAATGGACAGACTTAAAGAAAGAATAAACTGACAGAAAGAATAAAATAAACTGAAACCAACAGACACAGGATGAGAACCAGGACCCTACAAGGACCAGGTCTCCACAAGGAATGGGACGATGGAAATAGACGGAGACTGGGGAACTGAGACACAGGAAGCACTGACTGACGGAGGAGACAAAGCCGGTACCGGTGGACCCAGTACCGGGCCACCAACTTTTTCTTTTTTACTTAAACCTCCCCACCTTCCAGTAAAGCACCAGCCTCCTCTTGTTTAGGTTTTTTTTCTTTTCTTGCTCCAGATTCATTCTGTCGTTTAGATCCATTTCTCCTCCTCATCCAACCTGTCAGCACATCTGACCGCTGGTTGGTCAGACGCTGATGTTAATCATTGTGGAAACACAACTCGTCTCTTTTTTCTCTCCTGCAGCTGCTTTGGGCTGACTTGGTACTCTACAATACACGTGTGCTGCTCCTCACGGCACCGTGCACCTTTATCCTTTGCAATGCATTTGCAGAGAATGCATCCCCTCGTAGTTCATGCCAAGTGAGGCCCCCCATGGATCGTGGGGCCCTACGCACTGAGTGTGTTCTGTGTGTAGGGAGGGGCAGCGCTGATCAGTGTGAGAAATGGCATGAGTGAGTGTGTGAAGTCGTAGAAATGCGTGTGAGACTTGAGAGCCCTGCTGGAGCGTACAGTGCGCCAGAAGGGGGTCAAACCATTTTTTTCAAAGACGGGGGGTCGATGGGCAAAAAGGGAAAACATGTATATTTTGAAAAAATAACCAGTGTTAATTATTACGTATATTTTGAGATAAAATTAAGTTTAATGCAATATTCAACGATTTCAATAAAAATAATGGGCGAATGTTAGGTAAAGTAAATTAAGGGTCATTCATTGGCAGCTTTTGGTGTATATGCCTCACAAAAATGGAACACCCTGCCTGATACAGTTAGACATGCCATAGCTGTAGCCATTTTTAAAAACAGGTTAAAAATGTACCTGTTTTTGACAGTTCTGTAGAGTTATGTGTGTGCATGAGTGCCTGTGTGAGTATGTGTGCATGTGCGAGTTTAAGTGTGTACATATGATTGCTTCCTTGCAATTGCACTCTGTTTATCTGTTTTTTTTGTTATACAGTGAACCCTTGTTTATCGCGGGGGTTACGTTCCAAAAATAACCCACGATAAGCAAAATCCATGAAGTAGTCAGCTTTTTGCATCCTTGTTAAAACTTATTGCTGCTGTCGTCCTCGTTTTCCTCGTTTATGGAATGAACTGAATATTCATTTATTCTGTAATGGCGCCCTACAGTCGCATAGCTTCTACCTTCATTCAGCGAGTCCAGAAGTTAAACTTTTCCTGCGATAGTTAACATCTTCTTCTTCCTTTTGGGCCTTTGCCGGTGCAGAACGCTTGGTCGACATTGTGGGTTTTGTCATGGAGAAAATTTGCAAATGCAAATTTGGCAAGCTGTACCGAGTCAAGGCGCGGAGATTGTTGACACTGGTCTACCGTCCTTTAGCCAATTAGGATGCAGAACACAACATACTGTTAAAAAAAAAAAAAAAACATTAAAAAAACTGCACTAAAAAAATCTGCAAAAAAAGCAAAGCTGCGAAATTTGAACTGCATTATAACCAGGGTTCACTGTATACCTGCTGTGAAGCACATTGTGTCTACCTTGTGCATGAAGCGTGCTCTATAAATAAAGTTGAATTGAATTGAATTGAATGTTTATCATTTATAATTATCATGTCCTTAATAGCCAAAGAAATCATTGACTCATAGGAGGTTAAAGCAATGTAGCAATAGCTGAAACTGTCCATTATCAAGACAAAGTGTAGTTAGAAGGTGATTTTAGATGTCAGTGTAAAAGGCAAGACATAAAATAAGAATAACAAACAAGATCTTTGTCATTTAGTGACTTAACTTATTGTAATAACATTCCTGAGGCTTCAAAGTTAGAGTAAATAAGGGTTAAAAGTTGGAAATTGGTACAGATATTAGATATAGTAACGAGTGCTTCATAATTCCACAAAGCAAATTAGTTTTTGTTATGTAAGAGGACAAACACCGTCCAGCTTCCATCTTGAAGTAAAGGTGTCATGTGCTGCCACATTTCTGCCACAAGATGGAAGCCTTAACCTACTGTGGTCACAGTCAGTTCAATCCATGTTGAAAGTCATTTGTGAAACCTCTAAAATACAGGAACAGACTCATTCCATTTCATCTGTTTAACTGAGATGGAAAAAGGTTTTTTTTCTCCATGTTTGAGATTTTTATTTCTTACATTCTCAACGAAAGCACTTCAAATGTTTCAGCAGTGGCTGTGTTACTGAATTTGACCCTAAACTTCTGAAATGCTCTGCTGTTTGGTGTTTGTCATGTTCTGAAGATCAACATCCTAATTTGTATCTTTTTTCATCAACTGTATCTGAAACGCATAAAGTGTTTACTGTAAAGAGACCAATTTTAAAAAGGTTATCATGATAAATATTTGAATGTCAGTCAGTACTGGTAATTATCACGATTATGATGATAAATGCTGGCGCCAGAAAACGAAATGATTTTTAAGACATTAAACAAGTAACAACGTGAAAAACACAATAAGATGAAAACAACAGAATCGATGAAACAAGATGAAAATGATGCTGTTGATGCTCAGAACATGACAAACCCTTAAACAGTTGAGCATTGGTCTCATTCATTCATTCATTTGGATTAATTTGACTTTTTTAACAATTTGTCACTTTGTAAAGAGGCTTTATGTGAATATATCTCTGTGTTCCGGTTGTGTGTTGAATTCAGATTCCCTTCACATTTCATGGTGTTGTAATTGTTTTAGTCGTTTTTGTTTTCTACATCCCAGATTATCATGTATTTTTAAATCCTTTAGTCCAGCATCTGAATCTATATTTTTGACTAAACTTTGTTTTAGATTTCAAATAAGTATATTGTTTGATTCTTATCTTGAGAAAAACGAGTTTCTTTTGTGTAATTAAACAAATATAAGTCAAAATTGTCTTAAAGAGGAAAGAAATCAGTTTAAACTGTCATGCATCGTCCCTTTATTCATTACTTTCTATGTTATTATATACAGATAAAATGTGACAAAAGGCTGCATTGTCATTGTTGGAGTGAGTTCATTGTGGTTCAGTCTGGAGCCAGTGCAACAGCAATGACATGTCATGGGGAAAGCCCAGAAAATGTCAGAAAAATATACTAAAATTCCTGAGATTCTTTTAGTAGAGTGTGAGTGAACGCTTGTCTGTGTGGCAAGACGGTGTTAATGTTTCAAAGTACATGTAACGTGTAACATGTAATAACCAGGTTTTATTTCACCACTTCATCTCAATATTCTTGGTAAACAATGTAATGTCAAAACAAGGACTTTGGCACTTTTGCTCTTACTTTGCAGTGTTTTATAATTAAAAAAAAATGAGTGTCAGGGTCTGTTCACAGATTTGTATTAACAACTGAAGGAAGTAAATCTATGATTCCAGCTCCAAGTGCTTCTGTTGAAACATCTCCACATGTGTTTCATGATCACTTTGATTGACTTTTGCTGCTTCATATTCAAATGAACAGCCTCATCTATAGGCTTAAACATATCCCAAGCATTCAGTACAAGTTCAACAGGCTACGTTTATAATTTTGCTTTGCAATTTTAACAGTAGAACTGTGTCTGACACAGTCACCTGTGGCTGTTGTAATTCACCCCATATTGTAAAATATAGTCAAGCTTGTGTTGAAAGTCAAAGTGAACCAGCTCTAGCTCTCACAGTCCTACAATGGTTTGCTCATGTTATGAGGAGTAATGATTGAAATAAGATCACCTGGTTCCAGACAAGAAGAGGGGCAGACTGGAAAACCTAGATGGAGAAAATCTCCAAAGACCTGCAGTTATGCTGATTATGGACACCCAGGACACACAACATCATACCCATGTATTGGGGCAACAGATTGGGGGTAATTTCATATTAAAATGATGGTCATTTATACCTTCTCCTCCACCGGGTCAAATTAGCCTGATATAAATGAAATATTTTATCATTCAGGTCTCTCGGCAGCAGCATTTATTAGCATTTGGTGCAAAACATTTTAACAAGTCATATGTAAAGTGGTACAACAAATAAAGGTTTAAAGGGGCCACATTTTGCTGAACCCATTTTTATTAGTCTTTGGTTCATTTATTTGTGTATTTGGACCCTAATAAGTCAAAAGTTTGAATTTGAACCCTCCCTCCAGGTGCAGCAAAGCTATCTTTAAATTCATTTTGCCAAAAATCGAGTTTTAAGTCCTGCTTGAATTGTTACGTCTATAACAGGTTCCATCCCGACATTTGCACATTTAAGGTCCAGACTTTCGTAGAGTTCACCATAATTGTTCAGCAGCAGCAGCAGTTGCAGTCCATACTGAAAATATGTCCAAACTTTGAGTCGATTACTTAAAATGTTCAGTTGGTTGAATGGGACAGAGAAGTACAGCCAAGAACCTGGAGGGGGCGGGGCATGAAGTGGTCCATTTGCATTTAAAGGGCCAGCGCTCAAAACCACCTTTCCTGTGTCATTATTCAGAAATAGGGTTGAAGATGGACCTGTGGAGTTGAAGAATTCAGACCCAAGCAGAGCATTTACAGTTTATGGAGACTCTGACCAACATGTTCGTGTATGATGCATGCGTTAGTCAACATTGAATTACCAAGTCCTTAAAACATGTTATACATTTTTGATGGATTATGCAACCTGTTGATACTGTATTTCTACACCTTTGGTCTGAACTGGAGTCAAGTCTTTTCTTAGACAAGTTACATGAACTGTATTGAAAGTAAAGGTCTGTTTAACAGAGCTCAGACTGTTCCAGTTATTTAAAACCATCACCTGAAGCTGCTGTGACTCCTGGATCAGACCCACTCCTGCAGAACCGGACCCCGAAGCGAACCTGCTGCTGCTCAAACACATGATGTCTTATCAAATTCAGCTGAAAAATATCAACTCAGAAAATTTTGTAACAGGAGAATATAGACAAATGCATCCCAGAATGTGTTCCTGACTGTGTTTGGATTTTGCATTAGAGTGGACAGGTGACATCACATCACCCTAAACCTGCCTCCACTCCACTGGCTTCCTGTGCATTTGAGAATTGATTGTAATATTTTACTGATCACTTGTAAAGCCCGACTGGGCCTGGCCCCTGGCTGCATAGCTGACATGTTAACCACTTATCTGCCTGTACGCAGCCTTAGATCTTCGGGGGGGGGGGGGGGGCTCCTGGCTGTTCCAAGGTGGAGGCTAGAATCTCCAGGTGACGCTTTCTCCATCAGGACCCCAGACTTTGGAACGCTCTGCCAGAGGAGATAAGGCTTGCAGAATCAGGGACATCTTTTAAATCACTTCAAACACATTTTTATAGACTTACCTTTATATGATGTCTCTTTTTAATGTTTGAACATTACATTTTTTTTGGATACTCACTCATTCCATTCCTTCATTTTTATATGGATTTGACGGCATCGTGTTATGTCTCTCTAATCTCCGCCCTCTCTACTTCAATATATTTACATTTATTCAGTGTCATGCTTTACTAGTTTGCTGTTCTTTTCTCTTTCACTGTGTTGTTTTTCTGTGTTTTACTGTCTCTGCTTGTGTCTTGTTTTATTTCAGTTTCAGCTGAATTCTGTCCTGTTTGGCCCTCTGTTGTTATTTTAACTCATGGGTATCCTGCTGTTGTGCCGTTCTGCTTTGTCTGTCAAAGCACTTTGTTAACTTAGTTTGTAAAGGTGCTAAATCCTCCTGAGACCCAGCAATGCATTTTCATCCTCTGGACACTTTTACTTAAAAATGCGGTCCATTGCAGAGGACATTCCATTAAAAAATAAATACAAAATAAAAATCATTTAAAAACAAGTATCTGAAAAACTGTTGCATTATAAAGTTTCCAATCGAGACAACTGTTTAATGCAAAAAAGCTAAAATGTTCACTTTCCTGGGTCTCAGGAGGTTCTAAGTAAAGTTATAATTGAACATGTGATCACATTTTCCAGGACAGATGTTAATGCAAGGTCTGAGCAACGTCTAAGACACAGAGAAAGAGCAAAGAGCTGATGCAGAGAAGGCCAACTGTGATACTGCAGGGCATGTGGTGACAACTCTTCCAACAATCTTAAGAACATCACTAGGAATACTTGTGTTAATGTTACCTTCAGGGCTGAGGCTTGTACCTGCAACACTAGTGCAGTGACAGGTTGCCAGAGTTTTCTCACCTTCACCGCCGAATAACTGACAGCTTTGCACAAAAGAAGAGACGATCCCATTAATCAGGAGACCTGAAAAAAGAAGCAGGGACTGGGATCTGATCTGATGTGATCTGATGTGATCTGATCTGATCTGATCTGATCTGATCTGATGTGATCTGATCCTCACCTGCTGAATCTCCTGTTGAAAATACCAAAACCTTGTTTGAAAGACTATCTAGTTTCTAAAGCAGGAAACAAAGCAGTTTGAGAGAGAAGCAGCCTACAACATGTCATGTTTGTCTCACACAGGCCAGCCTGCTCAGTTCCACCCTTTTATTTCTGTTTTTAACACCTCACCAGAGATAAAGGCTGAGGGATGAAACATGGCTCTACACTTCTGACTGAATCCAGAGGAGGTCAGGCAATAAGGCTTTGTGCTTTCAGGTCACCAGCACAGTTCAATAAAGAGCTTTGATATGAAGAATAATGTGTGTGTGTGTGTGTGTGTGTGTGTGTGTGTATGTGTGTGTGTGTGTGTGTGTGTGTGTGTGTGTGTGTGTGTGT
>JAPTYQ010000003.1:94457-114793 GCA_029814465.1 Ostorhinchus cyanosoma
TGTGTGTGTGTGTGTGTGTGTGTGTGTGTGTGTGTGTGTGTGTGTGTGTGTGTGTGTGTGTGTGAATGGGTGAATGTAAAGCGCTTTGAGCACCATGAAGGTGTAGAAAATGTGCTATATAAGTGAAGTCTATTTACCATGAGCCAGGATATTAATACAGAAAAATCAATCAATATCTGTTTGACTTCTTTTTCTCGATCTGTGGATTATTCACACTTTTGTCTTTTTTAAAAAATATTTAAATCAACTGAAACTGTATTTATACAAATAAACTTTATTAATGTGTCAGGATGGAAATGTTTGTGGATACATGAGTCGACTAGTCCATGGGTTATATCCTCACTCGATGATTTGATTGGAAATAATTAAACTCGTGGTTCATCATAATTTAAGACGTTAGTAGTTTGATCAGAAAAGGCGCGAACAGACTGACATGAAGAAAAAACACAGTGTATGTTAAACTTGCTTTTTATTTTACATTTTAGAAAATACTCTGACATGTAAAGCAAATGAGAACAGCGATAGGTGTGTAAAGATAGAGGTCCTTGACATACATGTGGTAGCTTTATTTGCTTTAAATTACTCTTTACGTTCCCCATCTATTGCAGTGTGTAAATGTTAAATAAATAAATACAGCACCCTTTGGACAGATGTCATTTGTATGACTTTTATTTGTTATGACACAGTTGTAAACTTCACAGTTCAATGTTTAATTGTCCTATTTCCTCTGTGTTTCATACTTTTTGATTTTAATTTAATTTAAAATGTTCACAGTTTGCAAAGTTAACACTCAACACATAATGAATGATTTTATTGTTTCTTTTGTCTGTTGAGATTTTTAAAAATTTAGTAAAAAAAAAAAAAAAAAGGTATTTAATAGTTGAACCCTTAGTCATCGAGTACATGAAGAATTAAACAGATATATTGCATCCAGTACAATAATGATTAAACACGCAATGAGCAGGATACATTTAGCAGCAACACTAAATGATCCAAGAGGTGAAGTACTTGAAGTGCATTACAAATATGAGCTGTTTGTTGTGAACTTAAGATAAGGTCAAATTAACCTGTGTTAGGGTTGGGGTTAGAGTTCGAGTTATACAGGTTGGGGTTTGAAAGAGTTAGGGTTAATGATAAGGTTGGGTTAGAGCTAGTCAGGTTTGGGATAGGATTACTGTTAGACAGGTTAGGGATAAGGTTGGGTTAGAGTTAGACAGGTTATATCTAAACAGGTTAGGGTTTGACAGGTTAGGGTTAGCGTTACAGTTAAACAAGTTAGGGTTAGATAGGTGGTGCTAGTCATGATGTGGGTTCTATTTAAAATCCTCTGGTTCCATTTAACATTAATATACTGTTGAAGAGAATGTTTCCAGCTGTGTTCCACTGTCAAAGGGATTATTGTCAGACTCTTAATCCAGCTGTTTGCGTCTGTGTCTCTGTCTCTTTTAGGTGGTCTTAAAGACAAAGAGTATTAATCTCATCCACCTACCACATCAGATTAACACAGATTATGAGGCCCAGAAATTGTCCAAAGACACAAGACTAATCTGACCCTGGTAAAGTCCATGGGTGGTGAGGAGGTAGAGTAGCAGGTCAGAGAAGGGAATGTACCCGAGGAGCTGCACTGATTAGTAATACCATCTGTACCGTCTGATTTAGACATAAACAGAAGAAATATCTACGTCCACAGGGTTAGGGTTAGTGTTAGGGGTAGTGTTAGCGTTACAGTAGGGTTAGCGTTAGGGATAACATTAGGGTTACGCTAGGTGTAGCATTGGGGTTAGCGGTAATGTTAGGGTAGGGTTAGCGTTACAGTGTAGCGTAAGTGTTAGCATTAGGGTTAGGGTTAGGGTTTGAAGGACTGAGGCTCGTCTCACATTGTCCTCTCACATCTGTCTCTGTCTTTACTCAGGGAACTGATTAAGTCCCTGTACTTCATTTCTCTGACCTCTGCTCATTGACTTCTCGCCATCATAAAGTCCTGCTCTCACACCATCTTTCCACCTCTGACCTTTGTTCCACTCGTTAAACATCCTTAATCCTTTTTTTCACACCAGGGCCTCTGCATCATCAACTGCCTGCTGCTGATCTGGACATTGGTGGTGGTGTCACGGGATCACTGCTCCTGTCCTTGTTTCCACAGCTACTGTCAAACTGGCATCAGCCTCAACATCATTCTGTCTCCCCATTCAAGTTACAAAGCAGCTGCAATGCTGGAGAAAATGTCCAGACGTAACCGCTCCCTCCTGTCCCTGTCCCTCACCTCGTTGGCCCTGACGCTGTCGGTGTCGGCGTTCTGCACGTCCTACTGGTGCGAAGGAACGCACAAGGTGGTGAAGCCACTGTGTCTGTCGCCGGTCAAGATGAAGAACTGTGGCATGAACAACAGTCAGCCCTACACCACAGGTTAGGGTTAGTGTTAGACCCAAAAAATACATGTAAACATCACACAAACAATACAACGAAAACACACAAACAACATACCGAAACACACAAACAACACACCCAAAACACAAAAACAACACACTGAAACACACAAACAACACACAGAAACACACAAACAGCACACCAAAAGCACACAAACAACACTACACGTAGTACTATGTACTTTTTTTCCTATTACATGTAGTACTGTGTACTGTTTTATCTACTACATGCAAGGTACGATTTGTTGGGGGGGGGGATCAAATCTCCCTTCTGGTTTTTACATCCCTACTTCTGCTCAATGAATTTCATCCTCGGGGGGACAACCAACCCATTCAAATAACAGGCAGGTACATTACTAGCACTGAATTCACCTGCCATGCGGCTGCTTATAAGACAGGGGGGATCAATAAATCATAAGGGGGGGGGGGAATAAAATGGGGGAATAACACATAAGAGTGGAGGCAGGGAGTTCTCCATAAGTACCACGATCTCTCTCTCTCTCCCTCTCTCTCTCCCTCTCTCTCTCTCAGGTACACACAACGGGTTGTGCAGCAAACCCATTATAACATCTTGACATCATCCTCCACGCAAAAAGGTGACAGGGAGTTCAAACTGAAAAACAACACTATACGTAGAAAAAATGTGATAAAAAAACTGTGATAAAAAAAAACCTCATCGAAATAATAAACTGTCATGCCATTACAAGTTTTTACAATCCACATTTTTCAAAGTCAATGTTTCTTTTTTCAGCTTCAGGGTGTGTTTTCAATGTCAAATTTTATTTTCAATATCAAACATTAAAATGATTGTTTTGGCTCCATATGAAATCAGATTTAATGATCGATCAATACATATCAATTATTCAACTGGACGTCATGTTTTACACAGTAATTATACTTTTTGTTATATTTTTGTTAGTGTTTTCTGTTGCCACTGGCTTACTGTTTGATTCAGAAACATTTTTTGTCCATCAACCGTAAAAGTCTGGTTCAAATGTGTCCCAGTGTGTGATATATTCAGCATCTGTCATCTGTACTGTTTTATTTGTTCTATATGAAAGCATTTAACACTTTACTGCCACAGAATCACATAATCCAGCTTTGCTGCTAATCTCAGAAGTTTGCATCAACAGCTGCATGTTCTTGGGATCCTCTAACCCTTATCTCATCTGCTCACTCTTAAGCCTATTTGTTTCTTTGCCGTATTCAATTTGCACAAAACCCACAGATTACCTGCAGAGCAGTGTTTCTGAATTCTGAATTTTCTGAATTCAGCTGAATGCAGGGCAAGTTTAGGATAAGATTTGATGAGTATAAAGAACACAAATGTTTTTAAAGACAATCAATAAAGGATCCAAACTCTGTTTATTAAAGTCCTTTATTTATTTGTTATTTATTTATTTATTTTATTTATTTGTCTTATCTACTGTATGTGCATTTGTGGTGTGATAAGCCTTTATCCTCTGGTGTTTTTCTCCGTTTCTATCTGTCCAGAGGCCCCCACCCCTGACCCAAAGAGCCCCACCTCCAACATCACGCTGTCTCCCCTGCAGAGGGAGGAGTTGGCCAGGATCAGGAGGAAGCAGATGGCCAACGCCGTGCACTACATCTGGGAGACGGGCGAGGACAAATACATGCTGCGATACTTCCACACTGGATTCTGGCTCTCCTGTGAGAAACATAACGAAGGTTGGTCCAAAGACACACCTGGAAAACTGATCACTGATCAATAAATCCATCAGTTGTATCCACAAACACACCGTGAGCTGAATTATGACAAAAAAAACCTAACGATACACATTCACTAATCAATCAGTAATGCATCAGTGAGGCTCATATTCAAGTAAATTTGTTTATGTTTCTGTTGGACCCTGAGGTTTAATGGAGTTTTAACAGTATCAACATCAGTGTGTCATCATTCAAATGACCATTAGGACATAAAACCTGATCAGAGGGTCAATAACAGACAACGAGAGCAGCATCCAGCAGGTCAGCCTTGAACAGCTTCTTCGCATGCTTTGACTCATGGAGCAGCAGAGAGGCTGAACATCTTCCCTGGCTGGAGGAGCAGCACCAGCCTCTTGTTCTGCAGCTGCACCAGGTGACCTCTTCACTGAGGAGGATCAACACCAACAGGGTTGCAGGACCAGATAAGGTGTCAGGCCAGACCATGAAAACATGTGCCGACCACCTGGCAGAAGTTTTCTGGACATTTTCAACCCGTCCCTGGGCATAAACCATGGTCTCTGCCTGTCTGAAGTCCTCCACCAGTGTACCTGTACTTAAAAAATCAGCCGTTTCCTGCCTTAATGATTTTCATTTGATGATCAAAGTTCTTCATTATTACTGGGGATCCTTGTTGCTCTGAACCCAGTAATAATGAAGGGTTTCAAGAGGATCCTCCTAAAACACGTCAAGGATGTCATCCCTGCTGGCCTGCACTGCCTGCAGTTCGCCTACAGAGGGAACTGTTCTAAGGAGGACGCAGTCTCACTTGTACTCCACACAGCCCTGACTCACCTGCTGCAGCCTAACACTTATGCTACGATGCTATAGGTGGACTTCAGTTTGACATTTAAGAATGTCTTCCAGGACAGGCTGCCACTGAAGCTCTGGGATTATCAGCATAACTGTGGTCCTCAATCAGGGACTTTCTCACCAACCAACCTCAGATGGTGAGAACACGGAACATCACATTATCCACTCCAACCCTGAGCACAGGAAAACCACAGGGCTGTGTGCTCAGCCCCGCCTTCTTCACACTCTACACATGACTGTTCGGCCATCTACTCCACAAACATGGTCATGAAGTTTGCGGATGACACCACCATGGTAGGTCTAATATGGGACAATAATGACACCCACTACAGAGAGGAGATCCAGCACCTGAGACAGTTGTGTTTAACCAACAACCTTGTACTCAACACCAGCAAGACTAAGGAGGTCACTGTGGATTAAAGGAGGTCCAGGAGAACTTAACACATTCTGGTCTACATACGTGGTGAGGTGGTGGAACATGTGGAGAACATCAAATTCTTGAGTATTCACATCTCATCTGACCTGTCCTGGTCTTTGAACACTTCTCACCTGGTGAAGAAGGCCCAATAGCAGCTCTTCTCCAGGAAGCTAAAGTGTGCTGGACTCTCCTCTCAGCAGCTCCAAGCATCTCCAGAGCCACAGTCAGAATGTCCTCAGTGCCTTCTGTCTGAGCTGTAAAGTTTGTCCAGAAGAAGGCCAGACGCATTGTGGCGGATCCCTCCCACCTGAGTAACAGACTGTTTACACTCCTTCCTTGTGGGAAATGCTGCAAAACCATAAAAACTAACACCAGCTGACTCAGAATCGGCTTTTTTTCCCCAGAGCTCTGAAAGCCATCTCTCCCCTTACAGTCATACATAGACACATGCCCCTCCCCTTGACATATTAGTACCTTATTGCACACATTATTGCACACACTTGCATCCTAACAGCACACACTGTAATGCAGTGGTCTGTACAGACTGTACTTTACATTTCTTCTATATACATTGTACACAGTCTTGATACACTAATCCTTTACTGTTTATCATATTGTTGAACATATTCTTGAGTGTTTTTGATATTATATTTTTTGTCTTCTGTTTGTAATTTGCGGAGAACTACCTCTAAGAAAAATACACATAATGACGAACATTCTTGAATCTTTAATCTTCAATGTGGAACACTATCAATAATAAGACTTAAACAATGTGTGACAGAAGAAGCACGAAGAACAGCCAAAGCCTCCAATACATCACATCACATCCACCATCTGATGGTCCTCTGGAAGTAACACTCTATTCTATTCTGTTGTATTCTACTCCTTCATGTGAACAGATTGAGAAATTCCTGATGTGACATCATCAAACAACTATTTCATTAACCAATTACAGAGTCTGCCTGATGTGAGATTGTTGTGGTGGAGTCTATGACCTTAACCTTGGTTGGAACTGTTCCTTCAGGTGACGACCAGGAAGAAAAATGTCGCAGCTTCATCGAGTTGACTCCAGGAGAAACCCAAGGTTTATACACCTTTATCAAACACACATTAACAGAACTAACCCTAATCCATAACTAACCCATTAACATAACTAACCCTAACGCCAAGAGAAAGCCAAGGTTTGTACACCTTGAGCAAACCCACATTAACAGAACTATCTCTAACCCATAACTAACCTTATTAACATACCTACCCCTAACTCCAGGAGAAACCAAAGATTTATACCCCCTTATCAAACCCACATTAACAGAACTATCTCTAACCCATAACTAACCTTATTAACATACCTACCCCTAACTCCAGGAGAAACCAAAGATTTATACCCCCTTATCAAACCCACATTAACAGAACAAACCCTAACCCATAACTAACCCATTAACCCTAACCCATAACTAACCCATTAGCAGCACTAATCCTAACCCAGAACTAACACATTAGCAGCACTAATACTAACCCATAATTAACTCATTAGCAGCACAAATACTAACCCATAAGTAACCCATTACCAGCACTAATCCAAACCCATAAATAACCCATTAACAGCACTAACCCTAACACTACCACATAAACGATTAAAATCACATTAAATCTTACTTCATGTAATATTTGAGTCTGATCTGTAAGTGTCCATCTATCCACCTGTCAACCTCTCCACCTGTCCACCTCTCTATATGTCATCTGTCCACATCTCCACCTGTCATCTGTCCACCTGTCGACCTCTCCACCTGTCATCTGTCCACCTCTTTATATTTCATCTGTCCACATCTCCACCTGTCTGTCATTTGTCCACATCTCCACATGTCATCTGTCCACATCTCCACCTGTCATCTGTCCACCTGTCGACCTCTCTACCTGTCATCTATCCACCTCTTTATATTTCATCTGTCCACATCTCCACCTGTCTGTCATTTGTCCACATCTCCACTTGTCATCTGTCCACATCTCCACCTGTCATCTGTCCACCTGTCCACAGGCGTCCTTTGGCTGTCTGTCATCAGTGAGTTCATGTACATCGGCCTGTTGGCCATGGGCTTCCTGTTGATGTGTGTCGAGGTCATCTGTTTGTGTGCAAAGAGGGAAATGAATGCCCTAAAAATCAACGCCTTCGCCGCCATGTGCACCGTCCTGTCAGGTACGAATGGATGACTCCTTCCCCTTTACATGCATTTACAGAGTACATTTTACTTCACATTAAGTACTAATTCAACAAGTACCCAGTGGAGACTCAGTTATTATTAATAAATCCTTATGACATGAGACTATAAATTCCATATCCACCAGACATTCAACTGGTAAACACTGGTTATGAACGGGTTATGGACTAGCTAACAGAATGGGCCAAATAATGATAGTTTAGCTAGTTTACAGTTAAATCATGATACTGCTCAAGGTGGAAGGAATCAGGAACAAAGAAAGATATGTGGAGATTTGGAAAGAAAACCTTGAGCAGTGAGCAGTAAAACTGGGCCTGGGTCGATGCTTCATCTGCCAACATGACAACCATCCAAAACATACATCTGTGCTGCTGCAGAACTATCTCTAGAAGACCAAAGGGAACGGAACTGAGTGGAAAACCGCACAAAGCCCTGACTGAAATCCCATTGAAAATATGTAGGGTGACCTAAAGAACAATGTCCATGCCAGAAGGCATCAAATCTGGAAGAGCTGGAGAGATTTGAAGAAGAACGGGCTGGGATTCCTCCAAAGAAGAGTCCAAGACTTGATAAAAATTACAACAAACAATTGCAGGCTGTTATTCAGCAAAAAGGAAACACAAGTGACAATTAGGATCCAACAAAAAGGAAACACAACAGACTATTAGGATCCAGCATAAAGGAAACACAACTGACTATTAGGATCCAAGGGAGACCCTGGTACTTTTGTTTTTTGTGAAATAATTGAATTTCCATATGCATCCAAAATAAAACTAGGATGTCAAAAACTGCTGTGTTAGACGTGTTGCTCTGTGTAAAAGCACTTGGGAAATACTTTTAAAACAATGACATTTTTGTAGGGGTGCTAATAACTTTGCCCTCAACTGTATGTGTCTGGACTGTCCAGATGAGTGAGATTAGGGTGGAGATCAGTTGATGCTACCTCAGACACAGGATGGTTTGTCCTGTATGGATACTGTTGTGGGTCCACAGAATTGTTGATGTGTGCCAGTGCCACCTGCTCCAGTCACTTCATAATAGTTGAGGGAAAAGCTACTGGTTGATAGTCATTCATACCTCTCACTGCAGAGGACTTAGGAACTCGGACAATAGTGGACCTCTTAAATCCGACAGACGCAGTGCCATCCAGTACCTCAGTGAGTTCTGAGCACATTCTCTTAGAACCCGTCCTTGGATGCCATCTGGGCCTGCTGCTGTCCGAGGGTTAACCCTTTGTAACATCCTCCTAACGTCCACAGTGAACACCGGAGAGGCTAGGTAGGACTGTGAACCTGGGGCTGTGGGAGGAGTCAGATGACTCAAAGCATGTGTAACAGTTATTTAGAGCATCAGACAGTGATGAATCTGTGGGACAGTCAGCATCCTTCTTTTTATAGTCTGTGATGCTCTTGATACTTATCCACATGCTTCGGCTGTCATTGGTGGCAAAATGACCGTGGATTCTCTGGGCATTGACCATCTTTGCCCTTTTGATAGATGCATCCAGGTTTGTGTTCCAGGCTCCAGGTTCCTGTGTCTTTAAAAGAGGCCGCACCTCTCCATTCAGCTAGGGTTTCTGGTTAGGGTTACACACAGATGAAGCACAGATGTCCATGTCCAATCTGCCCTCCTCAGGTGAATACCCTGCTGTCTGTGCTCTCCAAACAGTCCTGGGCCACAGGAATGGCTCCACGCTGCCACATATGTGTGAGTTTATTGTGTTTGAGCAGACAGTGATTTATGGGTAGCAGCCGAATGGAGGTGTGGTCAGAGAGGCCCAAATGGGGGCGGGACATCACCTTGTATACTTCCTGTCTATTGGTGTAGATATGATCCAGCATGTTGTTGCCCGTGGTCGCTATGGAGACATGCTAGTAGATCTGTGGTTAATCGTCTCTCAGTTTAGCCTGGTTAAAATCCCTCACTACCAGCCTCTGGATGCTTGGTCTGAAGCTCATAGATGTGGTCATGTAGTTTCTTGAGGGCCATGCTAATATTAGCGCGCTCAAAGGGATGTACACAGTCAGCACATGCACAACTGAACTCTGAGGGCCGGTAAACTGATGGCATTTCAGGGATAAATGTTCCACTGGCTCCGAACAGTGGTTGCTTATTACAGTTTGTGCACTTGATACAAATGCAGAGTTTTCCCCAATCGTTGGTCTTTGTCGGCACACAAGAGCAGTTAGTCCTTCAATCTGGCAAGCTGAGTCTGCCGTGTTGATAGTAAGCCCTGTTTCTGTCAAGAAGAATACACAGCAGCTTTTCATCTCTCTGTAGCCATTTAGTCGAAGTTGGATCAGGTCCACCTTGTCCAATAATCGGACGTTTGACAGGAAAAGTGTAGGAAAAGGGGATCTGTTGTTAGCTTTTAGCCTAATTATCGAGCTGGCTTACTTGCCCCTCTTCTGCTTATGAGCACACTGTTTCCTTGGTCCTCTAAGTTTGCATTTCTTATTTGTCAAGGCTCTTGTCCTCAGGATCTGCAGTCCACCCAACATGGTCTTGAGCTCTGTTTTAACTGCTATTTAATTATTTAATTGCACCTGAGCTATACTTATACACTGGTGGCTGAGAAGTCGCTGCACTGCTGCGCATCACCATATCAGAAATCCAGATCCAGATGTAGACCCAGATGTATGTCAACCCTGTAATGTAGATCAGTGTGTGGCCCACCTGTCATGACCAAGTATATTATCATAAGCCCGTGGTGAAATGTTTTCTGTGTTCACAATAGAACCACACTAGGAATTAAAAACAATGAACCAATAATCAACCTCACTGTTTGATCAGTTGTGGACGTGTGCAGGGCCATCAACAGACTTGCTGAGGCCCAGGGAAAGCAGGAACCATAAGGCCGATATGATACGCATCTTGAAACAGCATCTACAATCTGATATATTAAAGATACGTGTGTGGCATCTCGCGATGTGACACATATGATTCACACCCAATTCACGATACACAGCGATTAAGTACATTCTGAACCAACACATTCATTCTATTAAAAAAATATGCAGTGCAGTGAGGGGGAGTATTTTTCAAATAAGACCATGAACGTGGCTTTGGTGCAATTTCAGAACACGTGCCTCACATACAAGCAGGTGAAAAAGTTAGGACTTTGTTTCCAAAGTAATTTATCTACATGTTTTCACACTCACACACTTCTTGCTCTCTTGCATAATCATTTTCTAATGTAATTTATTTATAATGTAGGTAAAACAAAAAAAAGTTCTTTCACTTTAAGAGAAGATATTCTGGGATGTGCTGTTGGATACGTATGTCACTGTTTAAGGAAGTATCTCCAGTATGTATGTATGTATGGCAGTATTCAATAAAGCTGATCTAATTAAAAGTACCTGTTCATAAACAAAAAGTACCTGTTCATAAACCACCTGTGGCTCCTCCCTCTATGTCTGACAGATTCAGATACAGACATGTCAGTATTCATCCGCCAAGCTCGTGCCACTGTGCATCCACGGAGCTCATACTGTCCTGTACAGTGTACACATCCGCGAATTCACAGCGCACGTTAATGTGGGTCTACAGAAAAGAAAACTTTACTCAAAGAAAGAGAAACACTTTTAAATGCACCTAAAATATATATTGTATTGAACTGATCGAATTTTAATTGATACAAACATTCAGTAAGCGATGCATCTCGATATCATTCCAAACTTTTTATTCACTCTTAGCTTCTCTACCGGTGCACTCAGATCGTGCACGCGCATGTCGGCGTATCGATATGTATCGGATAATCTTCCATCCCTAGTGAACATACATTTATGTTTCGGCATAGTTGCGGAGCCAGCAGATGTGTGATTTCACTATTGTCAACAAGGTTCTCTTGCTACTGACATGCACACTGATCAATTAAAACATTACAGGATTCCCATTAAGGCTTTCGAGCAATGACGGAAGCTCTACAGTCAGACCGTAGGCTACTTCACCACGCCCCTATTCACTTCCACACAAAGCAAAGAGGTCAGATTTGAGTAGAAGGGCGTGGCTAATTTGTGAACGACACAGAGAAATGTGGAATGGAATGGAAATTCGATGTATTTGAAGCAGTAGAACAAAACCCCGGAGGATTTTGAAATTCCACCCGGACATTTTTTTAGGTCTCAAAAAGAGGACATGTCCAGGAAAAAGAGGACGTCTGGTCACACTAGCATATGCCGAATGCATCCCCTCACAGCTCATGCAAAGTGAGGCCCCCATGGATTGTGGGGCCCCACACACTGTGCGTGTTCTGCGTGTAGGGAGGGGCGGTGCTGATCAGCGTGACAAATGGCATGAGTGATTGTGTGAGTGTGTGAGTGTGTGATGTAGTTGAAATGCGTGTGTCTCACGCTCATTGCGTGAGATTTGAGAGCCCTGCTGCAGCGTACAGTTCACCAGAGAGGGGTCAAACCATTTTCTTCAAAGACAGAGGTAGATGGGCAAAAAGGGAAAGCATGTACATTTACAAAAAATAACCAGTTTTAATTGTTACGTATATTTTGAGATAAAATTAAGTTTAATGTAATAGTCAACGATTTCAATCAAAATGATGGGTGAATATTAGATAAAGTAAATGAAGGGTCATTCATGGGCCCCTATGGTCCTGAGGCCTGGGACAACATACATGGTTGCCCCCCCCCCGTCAACGGGCTTGGACGTGGGTGTTCTACCCATGGTGCATGTTCTCCTCAGCAACCTCCACCTTGGACCAATGGTTCAAATAAGCCTAACCCAAGGGTTTGAAGGGACTCTCTTCTTTTTAGGTATGATGGGCATGGTTGCACACATGATGTACACCACAGTGTTTCAGATGACCGTGAGCATCGGCCCTAAAGACTGGAGGCCACAGACCTGGGACTATGGATGGTCCTTTGCGTAAGTTCACTCAATCATTCACTCCACCTCATCCACACAGGAGTGGAAAACCGAACTCACCATAGATACGCAAGCCACAACAAAGAAAGTTTAGACAATCTCAGTTTCACAATGGCTTCTTTCACAGTCATGACTTTAAAGTGCATCTGGAGGTGGACACCATGTCAACACACACATTAAATACAGAATCAACACTATTATCCTTGTCCTATTGTTAAGTCCAATATCACTTAATTTACTTAATTAGTTCAGTTTTTGAAGCATGCTGCAGCTTGTCTTCGGGCATTAATAAGAGTAATTTCTAATGCCTGTTTGGTCAGTTGATTGAATTTCTACACTGACAGCAGTAATCAGCCCATTTTAATCTGTAAAAAAACTTCCCTTCAACTCCAAACTTTCTAGATAAATTTATTGGTAGGGACGGGACTTTTCAGATTCCATGAAATTCTTGTGGGCAGGGCTGTGTGATGAACAACATTGATTAGTGGAATATAATGACAGCGTTCCACACAATTCACCCACTACAACCAGTGTGTGTCTGCAAAATGGTTTATTCCATTTGTACAAGATTCACTTCTTTTGTGTTTTGACCATTTGGAAATTTGAGCAAAAGAGGAAAAGCTGACACGGATCAACCAAATAAGCTCTGGATAACGAGCCTGGACCTCATCAAACAAATTTGCTCAGTATGGTCTTTTCTTGCTTCCTTTTCCAAATGAATGATCTTTTGAATGTATCTGATTGGAGCCGAGGCCAGTGTATTCAGCTCCTACCAGTTCATTCCAATCATCTGTGTATCCATATGAATATGTTAAACATGCCCAAACAGCCCCGACCTTGTCCAACATATGATGAATATGCTCCAAAGAAGTTCGGTGCGACTCTGAGCAGTCGGTGATTTAAAACAACCAAACTTTATTTGAATACATTTTCAGGATGTTTGGGGCGTAAACCAAACCACACAGATTACCAGGAATTCTTTTGCCCAGGTAAATAAGTTCCTGGGAATGTAGGTGGAAAACAGGGGCTATTGTTACATACTGGTACAGAAGTAGAAAAGCAGAACAGGGGATCTTAAGAAAAATAACTCATCCATTAATACTTCTTCTTTAAGTGCACACAGTTTTATTTGGATTGGAAGTGACAGAGTTGTTTATACTTCATGCACATGCGCATGTGTGAGTTTTACCAGTCCATCCCATCTCAATGGAAATATTTATATTGATGGAAGTTTTGCTGTCAACCCTCACATTTTGTTTTACCTGAATTTCAGACTAATTGGTTCAAGTTTGTATTGTCCTGTGCCACAGAGAGCACTGTGTATTACATGACATCATTTGCATAAAAATGAATAGTTGTATTTCCAGACAATGAATTTGTAGAAGAGTTTGAGCTTCAGCCTGTGTAATGCCTGTATATGTGGTGTTGCTGCAGCATGGCCTGGCTGTCCTTCAGCTGCTGCATGGCGGCTGCCGTAGCCACACTCAACTCCTACACCAAAACTGTCATCGAGATGAGGCACCGAGCCAGAGTGAGGCTGGAGGAGGCACGAGCCGCTGCCCGGGCCCCATCCTATGAGGAGGTGGTTAGAGCCGGAGGAGGAGGTGTTTACTCTGTCAGCCAGCTGATTCAACTGGGCCAGCAGGGGGTGCTCATGGATCCTCTGTGGCCCAGAGGAGTGGGCCCAGCGGTGGGACCACTGGCATGTGGGGCTGGAGGAGCACTGCTGGTGGGTGGAGGAGGGATTGGAGTGAGTGGAATGGGAGCGGTAGGGGTTGGAATAGGAGGAGCAGGGGGAGGAGGAGGAATGGGAGGTGGAGTTATGGGGGTTGGAGCTGTAGGAGCTGGAGCAGTAGGAGTTGGAGGAATTGGAGTGGGATCAATGGGAGAGCGGCTGGTGGACCCTCACGGAGTGGTGGTGGTGGAGGGATGTGGAGCAGAGGGATGTGAAGACTGTGAACGGGAGATGGATGAGATTGACTACGCCCTGCAGGACGAAAGAGAAGGTTCACTTTGCTAAAAGTTGGAATAGATGACAGTGACAAATGGAGGAACCATCAGTCGATGCTCCATGTTCAAGTGACTTCACTGGACTCTGAGACTGACTTCAGATCCTCCAAAAGTCCTTAGTGGTTTCTCGTGGATGAATAATTAATAGGAATTGAATTAGCATTTGTGTTTCTTTTAATCACTGTCCATATGGACACAGAAAAGTTTCCTGACAGAAATCCTCTGACACTCTTCCAACTCAGCCTCACATGAACTCACATATTCAAATAAAACCCAGGACTGGCAGAAAATATCACAGCTGAGCATCATATGTTTTATGATAAGTTCTCCAAAGCACTGTGTCCGTTTTGAACTAAAAATCCAATGCACAGGATTTTGGATTTTATTGCCCTACTGGAATAGAGGATTAATAATAATGTTTTCATAAATGTACAGTAACATTAAAATGTGAACCTTTGTGTTTTACTTTTGAGTAAACTGCTGTATCTCCAGAGGCAGTATGTTGGCATTCAGGAGAGTCATAACCCTAACCCACTGTGGAATCCAGACATTACTGATATCAGAATTAATACTCCTAAACCAGAAGGGGCAGAACAGACAAAACAAACGAGGCCTCTAAGAAACAATCACATTTGCAATCTACGTCACCAAGATGTCAGCAGTTACCCAACACTGAACAGATTTGTACAAAGATTTCTGAGTTATGATGGAACTGACAGAAAAGACTGTTACACAGCAGACGTTACAAATGTTACGGATGTTATGGATGTTACTTATGCTATGTATTTTACGGATGTTACGGTTGATACAGATGTTACTTATGTATGTTACAGATGTCACAGATTATACAGATGGTTACAAATGTTACTGATGTCACAAGTTACTGATATTATGTATGTTACTGATGTTACATATGTTACTGATGTGACATGTTACATATGATACGGATGTCACAGATGTTACTGATGTTATGTATGTTACTGATGTCACATATATTACTGATGTTGATGGCAGATGGCCATCCTTCAAGAGTTAGGGTCTGCTCGAGGTTTCTGAATGTTTTTCCTTGCCACTGTCACCAGTCACAAGTGTTTGCTCCTGAAGGATTCTGTTGGGTTTCTGTAAATTGGAGTCTGGTTTCGACCGACTCTATACGTAAAGCATCATGAGATAACTTCTGCTATGATTTGGTGCTATATAAATAAAATTTGATTTGATTTGACGTATGTTATTGATGTCATGTTACTGATGTTACAAATGTTACTGATGTCACATTACTGATGTTATGTATGCTACTGATGTATGTTACTGATGACACAAATGTTACTGATGTCACATGTTACTGATGTTATGTATGAATACTGATGTTACATATGTTACCGATGTTATGTTTGTTACTGAAGTCACATATGTAGCGGCCACAGCCTTTCTAGCTGCCGTAACTTGTGCAGGTCATGTGCAGAACCCTGTTGTATGGAAGTTTCTGTTTTGTGTTAATTTGAACCTTCCCGATAGACATGCGAGAGTCAGGATGAACAAGAGTGACACGTTTCTACAGCGGACTCCATTGTATTCCAATGGTCAGTGTCAGCAGATCGCCTTTGGGGCATTTCTCTCCCCCATGACTTTAGTCAGGACTTCATCAGGGAAGACTTCACTCTGAAGAAAAAGGAAGAATTAAAGAATCCAGTCCAAATGATCCTATTTTTCATGTTCTGAATGTATTTTCCATAATTTAATATTGACTTTGTTTCTTGTTACAGAAACTTAGTAATGTCTGTTTTGTACAAAGATAACATAATTAATCCAAGAATGACATCATATTCATGTTTCTGTTAATTCAAAATGGCCCGTGTTTGATATCATTTGAATGCTAAAAAGATGAATGTTATGAAAATAACCTTTATGTAATTTTAGCGGAAAAAGAGAAAGGATTTATTAAGACTTGATATAAAATTTAACCAGTTTAGAGGAATATTAATGAGGAGGATGGAATCAGTCTCCCTCAAGACATGCCTCTGACCTGTACATGGACCACCTAAAATGCTACATGGTTAAAAGGGAGAAAATAGTCTCATTCCTTGGCTCGCCATTTTTTATCTTATTCTTGGCTCTTCACTTTATTTTGGCTCTCTCTCTCTCTCTCCTCTTCTTCTGCTCTTCACGCACGTTTCTGGACGTGAACGCCCAGCACACACTGGCACCAGGCCTCTGTCTCCCCACAGCCAGGCCTCAGTCACTGCTCTGAGGCCCAACGCACACTCTGAACTTGGACAGCAGGCCTCCGTCTTGGCCAAAAAGCTGACACATGCTGGAACCCCAGACAGACCAGACTGCCATCCTACACTGCTTCTGCCGGCCTAGGGTGTACCCAGCTGAGGGTCCATTTGGCCCATGTGCTTCTTCATGAACAAAGATCATACCACAAGTTCCTGCCGTTTGTGGAACTGGGGGTCCCTGGAACAAAGACCCCCACCTGAACCGTTAAGAAATCTACAGACTGGTAGCCAGAGTGCATCAGTCCTGAACTCAGAACGTCTGTCTGCAGCCAGCCAGTGTGTTCTCCAGGGTGCTCCTCCAATAGATGCCAACTTCTGTGTTCTGTGACCATCCTGTGTGACAGCGTCTCCAGCCTGGTCCTCCATATTGTCTCCATCCTGGTCCTCCACAGCATCTCCAGCCTGATCCTCCACAGTGTCTCCAGCCTGGTCCTCCATGGTGTCTCTAGCTTGATCCTCCACAGCGTCTCCAGCCTGGGTTAGGGTTAACCCTAACCCTTCATTATTTTAGTGATAAAGTCACCTTCACTAGGGCTCAGATCTCACCACCCAGTTGTGATCTTTCAGTCCCTGTCACCTGCTCCACTACCTTTGATCAGTCTGAGCCTGTCACTCTGTGCCTTTTAAAAGAGACTGTTGGTCTTTTGAAGCCCTCATGTTCTTCAAATGACACCATCCCTCCTTGATTTCTTAAGGAGGTCTTCCCAACTGTAGGTTCAGTTGTTCTTACCCTCATCAATAGCAGTTTGGTCTCTGGTATAGTCTCTCGAGACTTCAAACATGCTGTAGTCCAACTACTAGTCAAAAAACCGGATCTAGATCCTTCAGTGTGCTCAAACTATAGGCCCATTTCCAAGCTTCCCTTTCTCTCAAAAGTTCTGGAAAAGATCATTTATATTCAATTACTGGCCTTTCTGAAGGAGCACAGTATTTTAGAGATTTTTCAGTCTGGTTTTAAAATTTTACATAGTACAGAATCAGCTCTTCTGAGATTTTTTAATGATATTTTATTAGCCACTGACTGTGGGGACCGTGTTGTTCTTGTACTTCTTGATTTATTTGCAGCCTTTGATACAGTGGATCATAAAATACTGATAGATGCTCAGGAGCGGTGGATGGGTATCAGAGGCACAGCTCTAGATGGTTCAGGTCTTACCTTACTGACAGGACATTTTGTGTCAGCCTTGGGGATGCTGTGTCTTCTTCTGCTCCTTTCTTATATGGTGTCCCACAAGGTTCAGTTTTAGGTCCCCTACTCTTTTCCCTATACATTCTTCCACTTGGCTCCATATTCAGGAAACATGGTATTTCATTTCATTTTTATGCGGACAACAGTCAAATGTATATGCCTCTAAACAAGAACAGCTCGTCTTCTGTCAGACTATTGCTTCTGTGTCTCCAGGATATTAAGGCATGGATGGCATGTAACTTCCTACATTTTAATGAAGACAAGACTGAGATTATGGTCTTTGGTGGTGGTTCCACTGGATTCTCCCCAATAGGTCTGGGTGATTTGGCTCAGTACAACAAGCCAGTCATTAACAACCTGTGGGTTAAAATGGACGCTGACTTCAAACTTGATAGCCAAGTAAAGGCGGTTGTGAAGTCGAGCTTTTTCCACTTGAAGCAGCTGGCGAAAGTGAAGCCGGTCATTCCCAAGCACCTTTTTGAGACAGTAATCCATGCTTTTATCACCACTCGGCTGGACTATTGCAGTGCTTTGTACTTGGGGATTAGTGAGTCCTCCATCACTTCTCTCCAAAGAGTACAAAATACTGCTGCACATCTTAACTGGCACTCGTAAATACGAGCACATTTCTCGGGTTTTAGCATCGCTTCATTGGCTGCCCGTCCATTTTAGAATCCAGGTTAAAATACTTTTTGTTTTTAAATCCCTCCACAGTCTTGCACCACCCTATCTTTCGGAGCTTCTTCACCTATACAAACCCAATCGCTCACTCAGATCAGTTGATCAGCTGCTCTTGATGGTGCCCAGAACATTTTGTAAGCTCCAAGGAGATCGGGCTTTTGCTGCTGTTGGCCCTGCCTCTGTACATCAGAAAGGCCTCCTCCTTGACTGTTTTTAAATCTCTTCTTAAAACCTACCTGTTTTCCCTGGCCTTTTAACACTTTTGCAATGTTGACATTTTGTTCCTGTTTTATGTTTTTAACATGTTTTATCCATTTGATTTTATTTGATTTTATCGTTAAACTGTTTCTTACTGGTTTCATTAATTTCTTTTTACTGTGCTTTCAGTCTTCTGTACAGCACTTTATTCCACTGTGGTTGTTTTAAAGTGCTTCATAAAAAAAGTTGGGTTGGATGTATGTCACTGATGTCATGTATGTCACATATGTTACTGATGTCACTTATGTTACGTATTTATGTTACTGATCTGTAATTGCGCCTAAACTATGGAACAACCTACCTCTCCATATCAGGACCTCACCTACAGTTGATACTTTCAAAAAGTCGTTTAAAAACTCATTTATATTCTTTGGCTTTTAAAGTGGACTGAGAATTGTCATTTTGGTATATTATGAATTTTACTTCTTTTTATTTTATTTGACTTGTGTAGATTTTATTATTTGTTTTTAATTTCTGTTCCTGCTTTTAATCTGTACAGCACTTTGGTCTATATCTGTTGTTTTTAAATGTACTTTATAAATAAAATTGACTTGACTAAGGATGTTAGGGGACTCTTATCTCGATAACTCTTGTCACAGAGGCTGCCAGCCAGGGGGTTAATTTAGGGGTCGGGGATTTTGCCCCCCACATTGGAGGCAGAGCCAAGGCACTCTCCACCCAGTCCCTGCCTTATTGGCCCAAATCTCCTGCCCCTGAGGAATCCAGGAGCACCCCATCTTCCTGGATGGGAATGAAGGAATCATATGGGTAATAAACATTGTGTTATACCAGGTGAGTATTAAGGTCTAAAATAAAGCCTTTCATTGAGTCCTTGTGGAAAAGTGGTGCCTAGTTTAATTATCCAGTTCCTTTCAGTCCTGCATCTTTGGGATTTAAGCCAATGTGGGATCCCTTCTAAAACTAATACACCAACTAAATTATATCCATGTGAAGTAAAGTGTTGCACTAAATGGTAATCCTTATTATCTCCATTCAATATATTGTGTTTGTGGCAAGCAAATTTAATATTTAAGTAAAAGCTGGCTTCTCCAACATCTCTTCTTGCATTTTTTTTGCATGACATCAAACAATTTCTGGACAAAATATTGCCTTCTTTTGCTGTTTTATATATTTGTTGTCCTTGAAAATCATAGACCCATTTATCTCATTTGAAATAACTCATCAGGTCCTGTTTTATTTGTCTTAGGTTTAATTTTTGCCTTGACTAAAATATCCTTCAAGTTTCTATTTTTTCTATATGCTGCAATCCATCTAATGTCGTGATCTGGTTTGTTTTCCTCCAATTTAGTCTGAAAATAAATTATTTTTAATGTATTTAGCCAATATTACTGTGGATTGAGAATAAGTAATAACCAAAGGTAATAGAGTAGCAATGTAAGGGACTGTACGATATTTAGCGGGGGGAGGGCTGGTGCGCTGGAA
>JAPTYQ010000003.1:117390-145690 GCA_029814465.1 Ostorhinchus cyanosoma
CTGAAGAACCAGGGTTTAGGATGGTCTAATAATTTTTTCTGTGACTGTATATAGTTGTTCAGATGTATCATAAATCTGATCTATGGTATATTATTAATCAGTCCAGAGTAAATGTATTGATCCATGTAGAGGACAGGGGCCAAACATACAGCCTGTGGCCCAAAGCTGCCCCTCAAAGGATCCAATCTGGACACTGGGATGTCACATACAGACAAATTTGATTGAAAGTGGATCAGAACCAGTAAAATACTATCATTATAACCATTAATGACAATTCCACGTTTTCCACTTTGTTTTTAGTATAAAAAAAAGTAAAATGGCATAAAAATATTGACATCTAGAAACTATCCTTTCCCAAAAAAATGTCAATAATCTGAACAAATCTGAACAAACTGAAATTTCTTTAGAGAAGTCAGTGAAATTGTACCAATATTCTACCTGTTACTAAATGTTTTGTGTGTTTGTAGATCCACTGTGTGATGTATGTTGTACTGTACATGTGTGAATGATAAGCTGAGGTGTAATAACATTAAAAGTGCACTTGTATTTCTTGATACATTTCAGGTTGTTCATGTTTTTTAATGAAACTTTGAAGATGTTTTCCTGCTGCTGTTATTTTCCCGGTCCAGCCCACTTCAGCTCATATTGGGTGGAATGTGGAACCAGATGTAAAGAAATCTGTTGAAGTAAATATGTTACATGTCCAATATTGCGGAATGAATTTCACCGTTGAACCAGATGACTCTCCTTATCAATGCTCTAATTGAACTGATCGTTGAAGGCACATGCTGATCAGAGTTCCTCCAGGTCCCTGTTGGAGTGAGTCCTGATTTCCATACAGTGACTTTGCATCAGCAGCACCATGCTCCAGTGCTCTGGGAGAGTTTATAGTCCTGACACTTGAACTGTGGATGACTGACAGCTGTCCTTCACAGCACACACAAATCCTCCTCATCACAACCATGCCTTTGGTGTCCGTCCTCATCTGGTCCCTCCTCTGCTTCACTCAGGGTGAGGAAAACATGTTTGTGTGATGTGACCATCATTTGGAGTGTAGCTGAGTTCCACCTCAGCGTCTCATGTCCAGTGTTTCTTCTGTCTCCTCAGGGTCTGTTGGACAAACTGCTGTATTGACTCAACCGGCGGCAAAATCAGTCCAACCAGGTCAAACTGTGTCTATTGAGTGTAAGACAAATCCAAAATTATATGAGTTTCAAGGTGGAGTGTACGTCTTCAACTGGTACCACCAGAAACCTGGAGAGGCTCCTGAACTTCTGATCCACAGCATATCCACTAGATCTAGTGGAATCTCCTCCAGATTCAGTGGAAGTGGAGCAGACAATAAAATCGACTTCACTCTGAGCATCAGTAATGTCCAGGCTGAAGATGCAGGAGTTTATCACTGTTTTGCTGAAAACTACATCAACAGTCAGTATGTGTTCACACAGTGAAAAACCGTCGTACAAAAACCTTCAGACTGAACAGAAACTGAACTGACGGCTGCAGCTGGAAGATACTGCACTCACACAGTTCAATGAACAAGCACACAATAGGAAAACATGGAGTTTATACTGTTAATGGAAATGAAAAAGATTTATGCATTGATTGATTGAATTAAGTGAAATCCTCACTGAGATTAAAATGTATTTAAAAATCTCTTTTCCAAGACTAACCTGGGAAAGACAGAAGCATAAACGCTGATTCACCAATATATCAAGACAAAAAACCAAAATAAAACAAAGAAACTCTCATACATTAGAAACGAATGAACACAGGATCTGGTTATTTCAAAGAAAATTAACCCATAAAGACCCAGAGCTACTTTTATGGCAGTTCACAAATGAATTTTTTCCCTGTATTTAACTTTTCTTATGTGATTTCTCACCATTTATTCTCATATTATCTTCTATAGTTTGAGTTTTATCAGTATAAATCTTGTATTTTCCCATCTTTAATTCACTGTTCATGTGGATTTGAATTTATACTCACGGTAAATTCAAAGGTTATTCTATCGAAAGTAGAGAAAACTGAAGAAATACTTTTTCAGTTAAATCTCTCATTAACTGAACATAAACCCAGTGTTTCCATTCACTGTCATTGATCCAACTCCAGGGGTTTTACTGGTGAATCGATGTTGTAGAAGATGACGGTGTTTCCATGGTAACTACGGAGCCTCTGAACGTCCAAATATGGTCATATCTGATGACCATGAAAAGATGAACTGTATTTACACCAATTACTGACATGAACTGATAGAATGAATGGATCAATAAAGATTAAATGGTTCAGATCAGTAGTTGGTTTTGGGTCTTTATGGGTTAAACAAAATTACACACGTTTGGTTTATTTTATAATTTACGGTTTATCTCTGGTTGATTTTGTTATTATCAACATCTGAATCACATTCATTTAGGATTCTGTGAGGGTCAAATATCATCCAACACTCTGGACACATACAATTGACATTAACAATAAAAACATTTAATATGTGAGTGAAAATGTAAAACTCAAAAGGACGTAAAAGATGAGGTCATATGTAATGTTACTCACTTTGTCCAGAATCATCAGTTATCAAATGTGTTTGCAGTTTTTCACTCTTTATCGTGGTACAATCAGAATAAAACTGAAATAAATGTTTAATAATGAAAAACAGAAACACCAGGTTTGATGTAATGATGATTAATATCATGTGAATTCAAGTCTGAAAATCCAAAAGATGCAAAAGATGAAGCTGTAGATAATTTTCCAGAGAGGAGCTGCAGCAGGGGAAGGCCACGCTCATGTGCCTGGCCAACAAGGGCTTCCCCTCAGACTGGACTCTGTCCTGGAAGGTGAACGGCGGCAGCAGCATCAGCGGGGAGGAGGACATGAGCCCCGCGGTGCTGCAGAAGGACGGCCACTACAGCTGGAGCAGCACCCTGAGGCTCCCTGCAGACCAGTGGAGGAAGGTGGACTCTGTGAGGCCACCCAGGGCTCCCAGTCTGCACTCGCAGGCACACTGACGACACACCAGTGTTCCCAGTACTGAGCCCACTCACTGGGGATCACCTACTGCTCACTCTCTCTCCAACTCTCTGTTTTTGTGTCATTTCAACACTTTGAACAGCACAGATTTTCAGGCTTCTCTCACTGCTGCAATATTGTTTCAGTGTTTGACCACAAATAAACGTCTGTACATCAAACCTGCTGTTTTCATGGTCATTAATATGTCGTGTTTTATTCACAATCTGCTGATTTTGTCTAATAAAGGGTTAAATTAAATACATTTGATAGATTGTTCTTGTTCTGTTAATGTTAAAAACATATTTCTATTCATCAACACATCCTTCATTTCAATAGAAAACATTAAGTGTAACATAAATAATCACCCCTGTGCTTGCATACAATCCAAGACATGGTATTATTATTAATTATATATTTATTACTATGACTGACTTATATGAAGGCAGGTCTCAAAGGTAGGTATGACTTTTTTTAATGGTTCAAGTCATTCATTACATAGAAATTGAGAAAAACACGATCATAATATATAATCACAGATTAAGTCATTAACTAACAGAGATTTGAATGAAATTGACCTAATGTTTAGTAATCCACATTTTATATATTTATTAGGTCTTCTTTTATTTTGACTGCAATCCGGAACTATTTTTATGAAATTATTTGGTCTCACTCCTACAGGTTTTATAATATTCGGTTTTTTAGTGTTCAGTACACGGGGGATGGACACAGTCTCTATCTTCTTTCCTAAACACTGGGTGTGTGACAGCTCAGGAAGAAGTGAGTGATTAACAGAAGTGTTTTATACTCCAACTCTGCACCCGGACCCCCACTCTGAAGTGTCACTTTGAGTACATCTCATCGGCAACTTTTTAAGGAGACTGAAGCTAAAACTGAGATTCTATTTCAAGACTGCGCTGGATTCTGAAGGCATTATTTTATATTTCTGTTTTATATCAAAAACCTCAAAACCATTTTATAAACTGGAGTTGCATGGACAAAGTGAAATGCTGATTTTATTTTATTTTGAAAGTTTTTGTTATATTTCTGCTTCCCTCATGTTTGCTGGGATTGAAATCTGTTAAATGTTCTGAATCCACTGAATGGAAAAACCTACAGAAGCAGATAAATGCTTGGCTGTTAAGACAGGTTAAAGAGAATGAGGAATTAAAGAGTAAATTGGGGGTTTTGTTGTCGTTGTTTTTCAAATAATGATTTGCAGTAATGCAGATATTGTACCAAGAGGTTGATTTCACTATTCCTTGTCAAATTATGAATATAAACACACAGGTGTTTCACTAAAGAGGCAGAAAACATAAGGTTGTTCTTTTTTTCTGCAGTTTTGTGGTCCACTTGCGCACATGTAAAAGCAGATTGTGTTTTTTTTTTCATTTCAGGGGTTAAATAAATAAACTAAATTAAGTGCATCATATGAGTCAAACAATGACAGAGAAACTTTTGTATTTTTTCATCTGTTTTTAATGTGTTTGGTTTCTGTTTTTATCTGCTGTATGTAAAGTGTCTGAGTGCCATGAAAAGCTATAAAAATAAAATGTATGCTTATTCTTATAATCATTATTATTAACTAAACATTTGAGATTCAGTTCAACTGCATTCATTATAATTATTTGAATTGATCAGTTGATTAGAACTGGGTCACATGCTCTCACCTTTGTCAGGTCAAAAATCATGTCTTTAATTTTGTTCACGTTAAAAATAAGGTGAAATATGCAATAAGTGTTCAGAAGTGGTCATATACTTGTATGTTTTGTTTTTTTTTTGCCTCTTTATAATGTCATTCATATTTCATTTGTGACTAAT
This sequence comes from Ostorhinchus cyanosoma, assembly GCA_029814465.1. Classification (NCBI taxonomy): domain Eukaryota; kingdom Metazoa; phylum Chordata; class Actinopteri; order Kurtiformes; family Apogonidae; genus Ostorhinchus; species Ostorhinchus cyanosoma. Next base: position 122,212 of record JAPTYQ010000003.1, read on the forward strand.
TTTAACCAATATCTAATGCAATATGGGGATATTTGATTAGACATGTTTATGTATGTAAAATGTTTTGTATATTTGTATTACCAAAATTAAATACAAATTAAGTAAAAATAAAAAAAAATGAGGTGAAATATTTACACTGCACCATTCAACAATTAATAAAATTATAAAAAAAGAATTCTAAAATTGACAGTGTTACTTACAATGGGGAGTTTATGAGCTGCGGTTCTATGAAACATATGAATGGTGACACTTTGTGGCTGAAGCATGTTATTACAAATGTATAGAAGGCTTGGAGAAGTAGTCACTGTCCTCCTCGACTCTTAATAATAATCTCATAAAAAAGATAAAAGTCGGGCAGTCAATCAGAAAATGTGACTTTAAAAAATATTTTATTGCCACAGTAACAAAAGAAAGGCACATGAATCAAATATAACAAAATGTCAAAGTGAGACTGAAACTCAAACTTATATAAGAAGTATCAGCAAATAAAAAGATATAATAAATAAAATGTGTTAACATGGTCTCTGGGCATCACAAACATTTTACTTCCAATGTCACAAATTAATGCAAAATCAAAAATGAACAGCAGATGATTCAAGTCCTCCACTCAGACATATTTAAGTAAGTGCATGATGTGATACATTTGTTTATTCGTTAATACATGAGCAACAAAATTATTGGTTGAATTTACACCAAACTGGTTTGTAGATTGCCAGTGACCCAGAATAGATGTGATGACATTTTGGGAAAAGTAGGTCAGAGTTAAAAATCTGTATGAATCTTTTACAATCTTTTTTTTTCAATTTACTTACAATGGCTGTATTTGTCTATGCTGACATCAGCACACGCATAGACATGATGACATCAGCTGGATCGATGCCAGTTACAGCTGGGCCGGTCACAGCTGCTGACGGCATGACGAACAGACGGAGGTAAAGCTTTCGTATCAGTTTATAGCGGCGTCGATGACTGATGATGACGGAACAGGTCGTGAAGGCTTGGACCATTTCATAGAATGATTCAACCCCTACTCCTTACAGCTCCATTTCAAGGGGTAGTGCCGAGTACAAGGGCCAAGGGGTGGGGAAGGGGAAGGGGGGCGGGGCTAAGGGGTGAATTGGGATTGGGCCTTCTAGTTCCATGTGTCGTCGCTGCACTGCTTGTTTGGAACTACAGGTGGACACACCCCCTGTTGAATGATGACACTTTCAGTTTCTGAGTACCTGTTTTCAGTACCTGCTCCAGTACCTAAACCTGTTCAGTTGATCACAATTAGTCCACAATTCATTCTGTAATGACCAATGCTTCCCTCTGTAATACGAAGGTAACCCCAAACCAGTTCATTTAATATATCTGAGTATTTTCACATTATTCTGACTGGTGTGTTTCTAATGGTGTTAAATGCACATTACTCCTAAACTGTTCCATATGTGCTGTCGCTGTCACTCTCTCTCTCTCTCTCTCATCATTTACTCTGTGCTGTGGTTCATCATATGTCTCTTAAAATACTGTTTGCCTTTAAAGCGTTTCTGACAAACTGAGCAGCTGAACGGCTTTATGGACATGTGACGAGTCATGTGTTTTTTAACATTCCGTTTATCTCTAAAGCGCTTTTGACAAACCGAACAGCTGAAAGGTTTTTCTCCCGTGTGGAGTTTCATGTGATAAACTAAATGTCCTTTCTGTGTAAATCTCTTACCACATACAAAACATGCAAACTTTTTCTCTCCAGTGTGAGCGACCATATGTCTTTCAACATCGCGTTTATCTCTAAAACGTTTCTGACAAACTGAACAACTGAAAGGTTTTTCTCCCGTGTGGCTTTTCATGTGGTCACGTAAGTGTTCCTTCCGGGTAAATCTTTTACCGCATACAAAACAAGCGAACTTCTTCTCTCCTGTGTGAGCTACCATGTGTCTTTCAACATGACGTTTGGTTCTAAATTGTTTCTGACAAACTGAACAGTGGAAAGGTTTTACTCCTTTGTGGCATTTCATGTGATCATCAACGTGTGACTTTCGCATAAACTTTTTACCGCACACTGAACACGCAAATGGTCTCTCCCCTGTGTGGACTCTCATGTGCATCTCCAATTTTGACTTAATCTCAAATGTTTTACCACACTCAGAGCAGAGATGCTGTTTCATTTTACATTTCAAAGGGAAGTCCTGAGTTTTCATTTTGTCTTTGCGTGTGTCGTTATACTCTGCCATGTTTTCCTCCTCAATAGATTTCATCGTTGTTCTGAGTTTACAGACTTCTTTCCAAAAATCACTGTCTACACTGTCGTCGCTTTGAGGTTCAAAAAAGCTGAGTGGTTTCTCACTGATGCCGCATCCCATTCTATCTGACTGTGGTTTTCTGATGTTCAGCCAAAAATCACTGTCAACACTGTCATCGCTTTTACAAGATACCAAGGCCGTCAGATTATCTGGTTTGAAAAGGCGATCTGGATCTGGGTCCTTGGCTGGTTCTGATCCTACACAGTCCTCTCCATCTGTTTCCTCTGTGTTCTTATGAAGCTCTGAGGGTTGAGTATCCTCTGCATCTTCACTCTTAACAGGGACAGGAGTGGGTGGGAACTTGATATCCCCCTCCTGTCTTGCATAACTGATGAAAAAGTCCTGAGGTTCCTCTTTAACCTGCGGGGGATCTGGGTTCTTCTGGTTTGTCTCCATTTCTTTCCCTGTCTGAACCTTACAGTTTTCTTTTTGTGAACATTGTGCATCGTACAACGAGGAGCTCAACAGTTTCTCTCCTGGGCGATTCCTTGAAAGGCCTGTTTTATGACAGCCATTCAATATCTCTTCACCACTTTTAGAGATCTCAGTAGTTTTAGAATCATCTGAGACATCATTTTTCACCAAGTTTAAACTTGAGTGATGCTGCCTGGTCTCTTTCCAGAAGTCACTGTCATCAGTGTCACAATCAGAAGAGTCTGACGCCTTGTCATCATTTTTACTTTGTAAATGTTTATGTGGATGGAAGCTGTTGGCTGGACCTGATCCTCCACAATCCTCTTTATGTGGTTCCTGTCCATGCTCCTCAGTTTGTCTTTGATGAAGCTGTGAGGACAGAGCTTCTTCTTCATCACCTTCTCTCTTCACATGGACAGACGTGGCTGAGAACGTGGTGATATGAGGCTCCTGACCGGTCCACAGTTCTTCTTGTTCCTCTTTAATGTGAGGGGGTTCTGGGTCCTCCAGATTCTGGTCCAGACTGGGGCTCCACACCTGCTTAACCGCCAAAAGCCGCTGCATGTTTTCAGGACACCCTGAAATACATAGACATGTTATTGAAACATTTTATTTTGACACAGGGATTACTATTAATTTCTAAGTATTTGCTTCATGTATATGTTATGATCATGTGTAAATATTGAGAAATGAGGGACTAGAAACAGTCTCCATCTCCATCCACATGTACTTAGTGTATTAAAGAGCTACAGACTGGAGGCTTAGAGCGTCTGTGAACTCAGAATCTTATGGGGATACTCCTCTGATGTGCTTATGCATGTTGCTGTTAATTGACTAAATAGGCTATTCCTGCTGAAGCATGTTCAGTGGGTGGGGTTGTCTGATACTGGTTGTAGCTTTACTGTGCATGCTGATGACTAGGATCAAATAGATTAGAAAAATGCAAGTTGTACACCCAATCTCAGACCATAAATACTTTGCTTTATGACTAAAACCTTAAATATTTCCAGGCGAGACTGAACGCTTATCTGCTCTTCTCAGAACCAGTTAGCATGGACAGGCAACAACCATAGAATTAGAAGAGCGAAACATTTCTATCAGTGACGTATTACATTTATATCATAATCTGTACTGAAAATAACGACATTATAAAAGGAACCAGAATAACTGCAAAAAATAAAATGTACAAACCTGCTCTGTGTGACAGGACATGCGAGTTCCAAACAGTGACCAGTTCTTGTTGCTGTCGCGTGTTTTTCTCTTTTGATTCCTCCTCGTACATTTGGACTTTAGATATTTTTCACTTTTTCTCCACACGACATTTGTCTCAAACACAGTTTGTCTCCATCACACACTGTCAAGTCTGTTAGCAGGCTAAGCTAACGTTAGCATCACTGAGCTACTAAGCGATAAATCCGGAGTAAAACAGACACAGAAGATGAGAACAGCAAAGTCCAGTCAGTCTGTTTCATCCGGTACAGAGGTTCTGTTGGTTCAGATGGACTGACCCAAGAACTCTTCAAGAGAAAACACAAGACTTTCCCTTTCATTTACAAAATTTGAACGTTTCCCCATTCCTATTTTCATCCTTTTTGGCACAACACGGCACCCGTCCTCCCGGAAGTGCCAGGTGACGTGTTGTCATGTTTGACGGAGCTGCAATTAGCAAAATAAACCGTCAGAAAAAACGAATAAAACGTAATTTGGGTCCAAATAACCACACAAAACCCACTAAAATTCATTTATAAAGTCTTAGCAGAAATGGATGGACCAGTTAATCATCTGAATGTGGGTTTAACTGCGGATGTGAAGCTGAGAGGTACAGGTCGGTTTGCTGGTCTGCTAATGCTAAGATAACGCTAGCTAGTTTGGATAAGTTTCAATATTAAATGTGTATCTGCATTTAATGATTTATTTGATGTTTTAATTGTTCGGGCACAAAGCCTGCAATGACAGGTTAATACGTTTCTGTAAACAAGCAAATATCAACGAAAGTAAACAACAGACCCCTGTGTGTTCGAACTAAGCTAACTATTAGCATAGTGAATACACTGCTTTGTGTGCTGACGGTAGTGATTAAAGCCCAGGCGATACTAGTACGATATGTGTACATCATATCACACTGTAATATAAGTTTTATAGTAGTTTATTATACGTGTACGCCTTATGATGAAGAATAAAGTGTTAGAATGTGTATGCATACTACATGAGTTATGTTTCTGTTTAAATTATTAATGAATAGTTACAGAATTAGTTCTCCATTAAGCAGATTAAAGATGATTTCATGCCCATTGGACAGGTGTTTCTGTATGAGGTTCAACTGTAGGAGATTATAATGTGAGTAACTGAATAATTGTGATTCATAAATTACTAGTGAATACTTGTAGTATCCCACCCCATAATACGAAATTAATTCTGCTGGTCTGTAGTGTTTTTGTCAGAGGTTCTGGCATTGTAGACTCTAGCTTTCTTGTAGAAAGTTCTTGTGTAACTATAGGACACTGTATTGTGTTAGGAAGTTCCTGTAGGAGCATGTTTCTCAATGATTAAATGTGTATTTCAGGGTGTCATGCAGATATCCAACAACTGTTGGTGGTTAAAGAAGAAGATCCTTATGAGCAGCAGGAGTGGAACCCCAGTCTGGACCAGAAGGACCAAGCACTACGCCACATCAAAGAGGAACAGGAGGAAATATGGACCAATCAGGAGAGAGAACAGCTTCAGTGGCTGGGGGACACTGACATAATCAAGTTTACATTTTCTCCAATCCCTGTGAAGAGTGAAGATGATGAAGGCACAGGTAAAAAATAAGTAACCAAGCCAGCCATCCAGGTTTCTCAGTGTATTTAATACTGAGAAAACAGTCTGGAAATGGACCAATCGCTGTGAAATATGCACAGTCCATTTTATACTGACCAACCACAAGTCTGGGCGGCGAGTGTTTTGCAAAGCATCATACGCACCAACTTCTTTTTGTCATGAGGCAAAGTCAGTTCCAAGTCTGAAAATCTCTTTGCAACTGTTGTCGGTTGTTTACTTGACTCAAAAATAAGGATTAAATTACAGATTACACCCATATTCTCAACTTTCTCTGACAAAAGCGACAGTAATCATTCACTGAAGTTTCTTCTCGACCACCACCACCGCACACCGTGGTGGAAACATGCTGAAGTTTGTTGACATTAGGGATCGGCCCGTTGCATAATTATGTCACATCTGTCTTATCTGCGTTTGGTTTACTCAGTGCCTGTTAGTCCCACCTTTATATTTGGATTCAAGCACCACGATTCCAGACGAATTTCTCATTGAGGAAAACAGATGGATGGGCAGGCTAAAAAATAAAGTTGTGACATTCCTCCTTCTTGTGCTTCTGGAGGCGCCAAAAGTGTTGCATTAAAAAGAGATGACACGCTAGATCCATCCTTAAAAGAGGCAGTGGTTTCAGCATCTTTAGAACTTCACTTTTGTTGGTATTGTTAATCCCTGTGCCACCATACTCTGCCTCATCAGGCTCAAATAAATTTGTCTTTGTTTGGATCTGACATGCTGCCAGACAATATGTATTGAGATCTAATGAAACAAATAATGCATATATCTGATTTGGGAGAGTATGTTTGGCAATGAGCAGGTGTTGTGCAGTGAGATCGTCACGGAATTGCAGAGGAGAATTCCTGCAAAATAATTCTCCAAGATCACTCATCTTTGTGAGCTATTGCAGGTGGTTTCAACTGTAGGATCTTACAGTTATGAAGACTTTCAATTATTCATGGAAGTTCTACTCTTACTTGAAAATGTCATGTGATCTTACAAGAATTCTTTGGTCCTCTTTCTGAAGGACTCTTAATTTTTATTTCAGATTGTCCTGCAGATGTCCAGCAGCTGTTGGTGGTCAAAGAGGAGATTCCCGCTGAGCAACAGGGCTGGGGCTCAAGTCTGGACCAGCAGGATCCAGAGCCTCCCTACATTAAAGAAGAACAGGAGGAACTTTGGACCAATCAGGGCGGAGAGCAGCTTCAAGGGCTGGACTCTTCTGACACTGAGGACAGTGACGGAGACTGGACACTGAGCAGAGAACCTGAGTCAGGTTTAAATCATAAGGTAAATCCTACTACCAGCAGTTCAACAGAAGAGATGGAAGCAGAAGCTGCTGGAGAGGACTATGGAGAATCAGAGCAAGGAATTAACTTAGCCCAGTTTCCTGTAAGTGATGTTGGATGTAAAGGAAAACATCAGTGTTTAGAATGTGGTAAAACATTTGAAAGGAGCACAGTTTTGAGGGCACACATGAGGGTCCACACAGGAGAGAAACCGTTCAGCTGTTCAGTATGTGGTAAAAGATTTGCTAGCAAGTCAAACCTAACGCCTCATATGAAAGTCCACACCGGAGAAAAATCATTTCATTGTACAGTATGTGGGAAAAAATTTGCTCAGAAGTCACACTTAATTACTCACATGAAAGTCCACACAGGAGAGAAAGCATTTTGTTGTTCAGTTTGCCAGAAACCTTTTAGACGGAACAGCGCTCTCCGAATCCACTCTGTCATTCACTCTGGAGAGAAACCATACGATTGCACAGTATGTGGTAAACGATTTGCTCAGAAATTAAATTTAATCCCTCATATGAGAGTCCACACAGGTGAGAAGCCATTTAGCTGTTCTGACTGTGGTAAAAGATTTGGCCTCAAGTCTGACTTACTTCGTCACATGAAACTCCACACAGGAGAAAAACCCTTCGGCTGCTCAGTTTGTCAGAAGCGCTTTAAACGTAAACATCATGTTGAGTCACATATGAGGATTCATACAAGAGAGGAACAAAGTGCTCGTGATGCTCAAAAAAAGCTGGCTCAACTGGGAGTTCAGCTTGAGGCAAACCCGAGCAAGCAGATGCTGATGAACAGACTGAAGAGTGTACTGATGAAGAGGAATCTGAGCCCATCACTGAAAGATAATGAAGTTCAGAGCTCATGAAACTGGGGCCATCACATGAAAACCTGCTAGAAACACAGAGCACCATAGGAATTCATGCATACAGGGCATATGAATGTGTCTTCCTTTTTAGCATGAAATAACAGACAGTCCAACAGGAATAACAAAGGAGGATGAATAAATTCCTTTAGCTGTGTGTCATAAAATCTGAGTTATTCCAATTGTTAATATGTGAAATGATCAGATATACTGTAATCATCTGTCACCTGAAAATACTGAAATAATGACACTAAAATGTTTACTCTCTATGACTAAGATAGCACTTAAAACTAGAGATTCTAGGAAAGGAAGGGACACACATTTTCAAAGCTCTGCTGCGCCTTCTACACAGTATCTTAAGCCCCTTTTCCACAGCACTTCTGTTCCGGAAATATTTCACCTTCATTCCAGAACGACGTCTGTGTAAACCAAATGGTGGGATTATTTGGTCCCACTTCTGTAACGCCTCTGGAGGAAGCAACAGCCACGATAAAGGTGGAATCATGATTCCGGAACGCTATGGAAAAGGAACACCAAGGTGTAACATTTTGATGACATATTACGTGTGCGACCTCTGCACCAGGTGGATTTAAAAGTGAGCGCGGGCCGTGTACAGTCAACAATCAGATCAATGTCACCAGAAAGACGTTGAACTGTTGAGACGCCGAGATCCGCGAGCAGTTGGCACTTCAGACAGAGGACTCTATCCATGTTAATATTTGCAGAACAGTGAAAGATGGGACTCTGAAGAGGTTAGCAACACCACTATGCTCGGGGTATTTCCGGCGCACAAGTTATACGTGCGCCACGCTGCGTCACCGCCCCTTTGATTCCACTGTGTAAAAGTCCAGCCCGTCTCACCTCTGTTACTCCTTTAGCTTCACTGGAAAAAATGCCCCTCTTAAAACAAGTTTAAAAAAATGTTTACCAAATATTTTTACTTTAATTAAGCAAAAGAATCTGCCAATGGAACATGTGAAAATGATCGTGGTGAGATTTCTTGAAATAAGATCTTCCAGATCTATTTTCTAAAACTAAGTTCTTATATCTCACCTCTTTAGGTGATTCTGTCTTATTTTAAGTGTGATGAGATATTTGGACTGAAATGAGAAAAATACACTTGGTAAGATTTAGATTTTTTTCCGTGTCGGCTGTGGAAATCAGTCAGTGGTGGAAAAAGGTGGGATCACCATCTCACCTTTATCTAGGCTTTAATCTGTGAGAGCGTTAATAAAACTAATCACAACAACTATCAATCAGTTTCTTAACTACTTGATTAAGTCCTGGAATCATTAGTTTATAATCAGCTCATTGCTGTTAATCCTGTGGTGAGTTTATATCATTCAAATGAACATGGAAATGGTACAAATGAGGACGTGTCTGTTTTTCAGCTTTCAGGTATCGATCACTACAAGCAGGACCTCTCAACTTTTTAAACTGAATTACTCCTAAAGTTATTATCCCACAGTAATCAATCAATTATGTATTTAATCTGTAGAATCTGGACTAACTGCATGTGTATAAATATTTGTGCTTTTTACATTTTTTTCATATATTTTAAGGTGTTATGTTAGCATTCTCCACTTTAACAACACACTCCCACTTTCTCCACATTCTCCTCCCTGGCCTGACTCTAAGGTGTCAGATCCTAATTATTTTGACATTTGCAGACAGATAAGAAGGTAAGCAAAACATCCAGATCAAATTTGTCATCAGTTGGTGTGTATTTAGTAATTTACAACAACTTGTTATCACGATATCTGTTTCTCAATTTCACATGAGGTCCAGACTCCTTGGATCTGCTGGCCATCGCCATGACAACCAAATGATAGATGTAGAAACATGAATTTGATAATCTGGAAGTACTTTGTCTAAACTAACTCTGTGTACAGTTTCACTGATAAAGATGCCTGTATTCTGGATGAACCAGGGACCTTTAGGATTCTCATAGTGTGTAACTACCAGTCAGTCAGAGAAGGTCATTCTGCCGCACTCAGCTGCAGAAGAAGTTCTCTATATATAAATGTAAGTTTTCTTCTATGAAAGTTAGATATTCTGAAAGTACTTTTGGAGAACTACACTTTAATCCAAATTCTGACTATGAAAAGTTAAATCCAACATTTTTGTAGCATTTCTCTTGATTCTTTGTCTTTGAAATTGTTCGGCAGCCAGAGGCTTGAGGCGAGGTGCTGCTGACATAGTCTACACAACATCAAGCTTCTATTCTTCTGAACTTTATTATTTTCTCATCAAAAGCATATGGTTGGATAGTATTTTTTTAAACTACATTTTGATCCAAACTTTTACTTTCAAATGTTAAAATTAGCTGATTTGTGACCTTTTACCTGATTCTCATTGTTATAATAGCAAGGCATTTAGGCTTGTGGCAGGCAGGGAGCAGCAAATGCCCCAGAGTAGAGGCTGCTTGTTGCTTATTACACTCCTCATACAACATGTATGGGTCAGTATTTTCTGATTTTATCAAATATTTTAATATGGTTATGTTCAATAATTTATTTCAGATGGGGATGACACCTACTGAGAAAAAGAAATACTATGCAGAGCGCAAAAGACTAAAGAAGAAAGAAGCAAATGCAAAACATAGGGCTAAGAAGAAGGCTGAAGATCCTCCCAAACCACCAAAAGCTCTAAGTCAGACAAAAGGTGCCATTGCTGTGAGAAAGTGTAGGGAGAAGAAGAAACAAGCCCTGATTAAAAAAGAAGAGAAGAAAGAAAAAGCTGACTACCCCCTTACAACTAGCAGCATCACAGCCCTTCCTGTTACACATGTGTACCCTGAAAGCTGAAAAACAGTTTGTTTTCTAAAAACTGAAATAGAGCGCCGCCTTCTCTGTGGATTTTACAAAAGCGTTAAATGCTGTCGGTCTCCCACTGCTCCTGTAGCAGCTGAATATTAATGTTGGGTTTGATTGTAATTGTTTATAAATGGTTTGGTTAGGGATTTTTATGAAAACTTTGTTCTACATTTTTACTATTTTCCAAAGGGGTTCCACAAGGCTCATCTATGTTTGTGTAGAACTAAATGTAATTTGCCTCTTTACGCTGATGACACATGTATGTATTGCTTTGCACAGAACATTGCACAGCTATTGAAATCCTTCAGCATGCCTTTACAAACTACAAATTGCACTTTTTAAATTTCTAATTAGTTCCAGTTGTGAGTTAGACCAATATCTGATATTGTCCACAGCCAAAAATATTGCAGATGACATTTTGCATGTTATGATTTTGATGCGACAGAGTATTAAAAGGTTCTTGGACAAAAACCTGAACAACATGTTAGATTAGAAACTCACAGTTAAACTTCATATTGATGCACATGTTGGCAAGCTAAGACAAAAAAATGGTTCCTTGTACAGGAACAGAGCTAACTTCCCAATATGTAGAAAGCAAATCAGTAATCACTTTACCATTGGACATCTGCGCTAAACTTTACCAATATTTACTAAATGTGGAAAAAAAGTGCGTAATGTCAGTTTCCATTAAATCACAAATGCGATGATTTGTTTATTATTGTGAGATAACACGAGAAGTCATTCCATAAACATGGCGAAAAACGTAAATATCGTGTTAATTTACAGATATATTAATTATTATTACTATATATTACCCCTCTATCTTGTACTAAATTAAAAAATATTTGGTCTCCTGGTGTGTCCACACATACCGTGACATGTTTCTTTTAAAACTCTTCTTCGCTTGTTGTAACATCCGTCAACATTCTTTTTTTTTTATATTCACGTGACTCTAGTTGCAGAAATTTTTTTTGCGTGATATACCAATTGTGCTATGCCCGAAAAACCACCTCTTGCCAGTGCAAAAATTTTTAAGCGAAAAATGAGAGTTTTAGTGAAATTGTCATACATTTTTATGCACAAGTTACATTCGCACAATTTGAGGGTCAATGGAAAAGCGACTATTGAAGTGTGGTCATCATATTTGTTCTGGATTATAATGTCTATATTGTCTATAAAAACAAAGCTTTGTTTCCACTCTTACAGGTCTAGATACAATATATCATTCCACACTCATGTTCATAACTATTCCCTCATTATTGCATTTTATATGAAAGGGTTGAATTTTATCCTCTAACTCTTAAGATGTGACAGGCATCAATTATTTATTTATAAAGCCTTAAATGGCAACATGCTACCATGCATTACCTCCTTATTAAACTGGTCACATAATCAGTATTAATCATATTCAGGTGATTGGCTGGTGCTCAAAGTGTCTGAAATTGAAAGCTGTTTTTATTTTTCATAAGTTGTGTCTACCTGGAATACTTTACAACATGCATTGAAACTTAACGATATTGTACTCACATTTCAGTTTTAAAGTGTCGTACAGATTTCTGGGATTTTGAATGTAATTATATGTAGTTTTATTTTCTCTGTTCTCTTATGTTTCTGTTGTTTGTTGTCATTTTTACATGTGCATTATACTTTTTCATAGTCTTGATGTCATTGAAAACAAGGCCGTGCCCTCAGTGACACCTTGATAATTTAATACAGGTTGAAAGAAAGAAAGAAAGAAAGAATGAATGAATGAATGTGTAAACTCTGTGAAGAAATGACTGGATATGTGTTGTACTGTGAATGCCAAATAAACGTCGTGACCTTGATTACTGTTGTGGTAAAATGTAAACATCGAATAAAGAGCATCAGAATATTTCCTTTTATTTTCAGTTTGTTTAATGTACTTTGATGGCCATGGAGCAAAATATAAGTATTTTAAAGCAGTGATATTTTGTCAAGATAAAGGTGTATTTTGCCTTTACAGTTCCATCTGGTCACTTTCCTACTAATTAGTCCATTATTTTGTAGCAGCTTCCGTGACGTCATGAATGCCCTCTGACCCGGAAGCGTCCTCTAGTGTTTGTTTCTAATGAAAGTCCTCCGTTTTCTCCTGTAAAGTGTATGTTTCAGTCCATCCAAATCAGCAGAACCTCTTTATCCAGATGAGACCGGACTTTGTTCTGTTCACCTGCTGTGTCTGTTTTTCCTCCTCATTTATCTTATTAGCTCAGTGATGCTAACGTTAGCTTAGCTCGCTAGCCGCTAACAGATCTGTCAGTGTGTGATGGAGACAATCTGTGTTTCTGACGAAGTTTGCGTGAAGAAAAAGTGAAACATGTCCCTAAAAGGCCAGATTCTGAGGTCATTAGTGGAGCAGAGACTAACTGCAGCTGCTGAAGAGATATTTGGGCTGTTTGAAAGAACCATAGCAGAGTACGAGGAGGAACTGTGTCGAACTAAAGAAGAAAACCAGAGACAAAGACAAATACTGGACTGTGTTTGGACCCACAAAGACCTGATAGACACAGCAGGTTTGGTGCCTATAGATACTTCTAAATAAGTCACTCAAGCTGTTTTTGTGAATGGCTGAAATAGAAGCACATTGTAAAGCAGTGCGGACATGACTCAAATCCAGTCCATGTAACATTCATAAAACACTACTGTTATGTTTAAGGTATATGGTCTGAGGAAGAGTCACCTGTTTACCTAAAAAAACCAACACATTTAAGCTGTTCACTTTTTAAGCCCACTCTCTTCTCACATAGAAAAATGTTTGTGTTGTGATTATTCTGCCAACAGTGGTTCCATCACAGACTTTTTCTCCTGAAGTATTTCCCTTTATTTCACCTCTGGCTGCACTTTAACCCAGAAAGACCCGAACATCCATAGTCCACCAAAACCATCTACTGATCAAAATTGTTTAATCTCTGTTGATCTACTAATCCTATCAATATATGTAAATAATATACGATATGACCCATTTGGACGTTCAGAGGCTCCGTAGTTACCGTGGAAACACCGTCATCTTCTACAACATTGTAAAACCCATGGAGTTGGATCAGTGACAGTGGATGGACACACTTGTTTTTGCATTCACTCATTGATATCTTTGCTAAAAAAGTCACTTTTTCTTCAGTTTTCTCTGTTTTTGATATAACACTCAACTTCAGTCTGAGCTTTTATGAACATTATCATTAAATTAAATATAGGAAAATACATGATTTACACTGAAAAAGCTGTGGATATCATTATAATAAATGGTGATAAATCCCTTAAAGTAAAAATATTGAGGAAAAAACATTTTTTAAGTGCCACTAAAGTAGCACTGGGTCTTTATGGGTCAATGTAGGACAGAGTTTACTTTACTTTTGAGATCAAATCTTGTTGGGAATCAGCTAAAACTGTGTCTTGCTGGTAAAAGAATCATAGAATAACACATTTAGAGTTGGTATAGTTTGAGACAGGCTGCATTCATGTAAATGAGTGAATATAGTAGCAAAATGTTCATATGTGTTTTCCTCTTAGTGCTCTGCATAAGAATAAATTGAAGAAAAAGTAGAAAAAATTCATACATAAGGCTCCTTTTTACCCAAAATGTAAATGTAAAATTTAGCCACAGTACAGCCAGTGTATAACAAAAGTCACATATTAGAATTTGCTGATGATGTGCTGTCATTATTCTGTGCCCTGTAGACGTTCGGCAGCTGGTGGTTAAAGAGGAGGTTCCCCCTGAGCAGCAGGAGTGGAACCATAGTCTGGACCAGGAGGAACCAGAATGCCTCCACATTAAAGAGGAACAGGAGGAACCATGGACCAGTCAGGAGGCCCATACTAACAAATTCCCATCTACTTCTGACTTTAAGAAGAAGGAAGACGATGACGAAAACGCTCAGTCATTGCAGTTTCATCAAAGACAAACTGAGGAGAACAGAGAGGAAGCAGATGGAAAGGACGTAAAGAACATCAAGAGTAGAGTTGCACAAATCAGACAGTCCATGTTCAAGACTGGAAGTACATTTGTTGACAAGAGTCTTCTGGAGAGAGACCTGGACACTCAGACAAGAGAGACGCTGGGTGGGTCTGAATGTGGAGCAGCATTTTCTCCAAAAACAAACCTGATAGAGGTTCCCAACACACTGAAAGACAAAATGACAAATAATGAAGTCACATTAGATGATGTGAGATATAGAAAAAAACAATATCAATGTTCTGAGTGTGGGAAAACATTTGACAGAAGATCTGAATTCATTATACACATGAGGATCCACACAGGGGAGAAACCATTTGGTTGTTCAGTATGTTTAAAAAGGTTTGCAAGTAAATCGAACTTAACTACTCATATGAAAATCCACACCGGAGAAAAGTCATTCGATTGTTCAGTTTGCGGTAAAAGATTTACTCACAACTCAAGTTTATTTAATCACATAAGAATCCACACAGGAGTGAAAGAATTTGGGTGCTTGGACTGTGGGAAAAGATTTAATCGGAAGTCAAACTTACTCGCTCACATGAAATGCCACACAGGAGAAAAACCCTTCAGCTGTTCGGTTTGTCAGAAACATTTTAAACGTAAAACAGATATTCCGAAACATATGAAGGTCCATACCAGGAAGAACATGTTCAGTTCAGGGACAGTTGAAGCTCCAGACAAACCTGAATCAGCAGATCATGAAGACTGTGGTGAGGAGCTAAATGTTTAGTGATTAAAGCTTTCAAACAGGTCCAGGGTTTTCAGGATGCTTTTAATAATGAAACCTGTTTGTATTTACTTACATTTGATGCTTTCTCTCATCTGGTCATGAAGAATGTGTAACCAACTCCCCCTGCTGGAGTGCTTAAAGAAGAACTGAAACAGCTGTGGTCCAGAACATAAGTGAAAATGTATGTTAATACATAAAACAGTGATTTCTATTTGTACTTTGACTTGTATTTCATTACAGACAGTATAAAAACAACACATTTAGTTTTGTTTGAGGGAAAACAGTGAATGTTTCAATGGCGCTTCCAGGGGATCCAGCCTCTTTCACCGGATCTTGGCGTCGCAAACCTTTACATCTTATGTCCTTTGTTTATTAACAGTATATAAAATGATAGAAATGAGTTGAAATAAGGTTTGAACATTACAATCAGTGGATTTGAGCTAATGTGAATCAGTAGATCTAAGTACACAAAAGAGGAGAAACGGACTCAAAATGGTTTGAAACAAAACTCAAGAAACAAGGATATGTTCCACAGGTGCCATGGTTTTAGGAAAATAATAATGGATTGCAATATTAACCCTTTCATGAATGATGTCCATATTTGTGGACACGGTTTAACTCACTTTCCAAAGGCACCATTCTCCAAACCACAGGGGGGCAGTCTCTATATAAGTCTCTATAATATATACCTAATATTATGAAAAAAGGATCCGCGTAGTGTTAGAATTTGGACTGCTCTGTGATCTCAAAGTTAACCTCCTCAGATCCAGCTATGGGTTTTCTGTCTGTGTTTTTTTTTTTTTCAGCACAACCTCAACTGTGTGACTGTACACTTATTATTTTCATCTGACATGCTGTATTAACACTAAACCTGAAATCAAGCAGGAAAAAAAACAGGAAATCCAAGTAGGACATTTTTTTTCATTAATTAATTTTATTTATTTATTTTTTACTGTTTTTCACCAAAAACATATTGAATGAACCATTTTCATAACAGAACGAACATATAAATAGAAAAGTTCAAAACAACTTAAAATTTAGCAAATAAAGTTATATATTAATATTTAACAGACATCTTGAGTTACAGCCCCTATAGTTTGAGAGATTCTTAGAGCAGTGGTGTCAAATATATGGCCCACAGGCCAAAACTGGGCCTCAAAAGGTTCTGTCCGGGCTGTGAGATGAATTTGTGAAAAGCTAAAGTTATACTGAAGATATTCATCAATGATGTTAAACTCATTTTAATTCCACATTCAGACCAATTTGTTCTAAAGTAGTTCAGATCCACTGAAATTCTACCATAATAACCTCTCAATACTCACAACTCCAATTTTTTCTCTCTGTAAACGTGAACATTTTCATGTAATTTTCCTGTATTTACACTAAAACCATTATTTCACAAGAAATGTGAATTACCTGAAATGCCTTAAAAGAAGTTGTAATTTTAACAATATTCTGCCTGTTACTAAATGTTTTGTGTATTTGTAGATCCACTGTGATCTGTAAATTGCAATGCACATATGTAAATGATAAACTGAAGCATAATGTTAAAATTGCACTTTTTATCTTAAGAAATTTCAGGTTCTTCATGTTCTTCACATTGTTTTAAAGGACAGCATGCAGATGTAAACATTTTCATCGTGCAAGGAAAGTTTGGAGCTGTCATTATTCATATATTATTACGTTATTATTTTACTGGTCCGGTTCACTTTAGACCAAATTTGGCTGAATGTGGCCCCTGAACTAAGTTTGACTCCCTTGTTTTAAAAAATTGATGTCGTCGATCAGCTACAGTCTTTTATTTTGTAGGAGCCGTACTCACCGGAAACGCCCTCTGTTGTTTGTTTCTAATATAAGTCATCCGTTTACATCCTTAAAGTATTTGTTTCAGTCCAACGGAACCAGCAGAACCTCCGCATCCGGATGAAACCGACTGACTGGACTTTTTCTGCTCACATCCTGTTTCATTTTTTTCAGTTTTTATCTGTTATTAGTTCAGTGATGCTAAAGTTAGCTTAGCTCGTTTGCTGCTAACAGATCTGTCTGTGTGATGGAGTCAAACTGTTTCTGACGGAGTTTGTGTGACGAAAAAGTGAAAAATGTCCCATAAAAGGCAGATTCTGAGATCTTTGGTGGAGCAGAGACTATATGCTGCTGCCGAAGAGATATTTGGGCTGTTTGAAAGAACCATAGCAGAGTACGAGGAGGAACTGTGTCGAACTAAAGAAGAAAATGAGAGACAAAGACAAATACTGGACTCTGTTTGGAATCCGAGAGTCCTGATACATCCGGCAGGTTGGATATATTCATTCTGCATAAAAAATATACCTATTTGATTGAATAACTGACTTATTTCGAGCATGTGTGAGCAGAAAGAAAGCGTTTACAGTTGAAGATGATGGGAAATTAATATTATTATAAAATAAATATTAGATATAAAAATACCTCAATTAAAAAATGTGTGTGTGTGTATATATATTTATACTTAAATAATTTTAATGACCTGTGGAAACCCTGATATGTGTGTGTGTGTGTGTGTGTGTGTGTGTGTGTGTGTGTGTGTGTGTGTGTGTGTGTGTGTGTGTATAAACACACATCAGGGTTTCCACAGGTCATTAAAATTATTTAATTTAAGTCTTTAAATAGAATATGTGAAATTGAAGGCCTTAAATGGCTGATACACAAAGTCATAACACTGGATGTTTGGAATGTAACGTGCTGTGAGTGTGTTCATGCTGTGGTTAAAGAGCGGAGGGAATATTAGCAAATGTGGGAAAAATGGGAAAATGCAAGTTTGAGCAGAAGTGATTGGAGGAGGAACTATTCAGAACCTGTTAAAGCCTGTGGACGGTAAACCGACAGAAAACCATATGAAATTATATCTGCAGTGGGACATGGGCATTAAATGTGTTTAAAGTGGCATTCAAAAGGGCATTCAAAAGCATTCCATTAGATTTCCTGGTACCTGCAGAAACCCTGTACATACATATAACTGTATATTGTTTGTGTATTTCAGAGTCTCCTGTAGATGTTCAGCAGCCGTCAGGGCTTAGAGAAGAGGTTCCCCCTGAGCAGGAGGACTGGAACCTCAGTCTGGACCAGGAGGAACCAGAACCCAAACACATCAAAGAAGAACAGGAGGAACTATGGACCAATCAGGAAGCTGATATCCCCAATGTCCCGCCCACTTCAGGGTCTGTGAAGAGGGAGGATGACGACGATGAAGAAGAAGCTCAGTCCTCGGTGCTTCGTTTAAGACAATGTGAGGAAAAAGCAAAGGAAAGAGATGAAGAGGACACGGGAGGATCAGGACCAAACACTAAATGGAGTCGTGTCCAGACTTTTAATAGTAGAGCTCCTGGAAGCAGACGTTCTCTGCAGAAACACATGGACACTCACAGACAAACCAGACTGGTTGATTCTGAATGTTTCACAGCATTTTGGCAGGAAACCGACGCACCCAGAAATGAACTGACGGATAAGAACTTTGCTCTAAACGACATCGGATTTGAATTGAGACCATTTCAGTGCTCAGACTGCGATAAAACATTTGGCAGAATGTGCAATTTGGTCACACACAGGAGAGTCCACAAAAGACTGAGACAGTTCGATTGTTCGGTGTGCGGGAAAATTTTCGGCCGCAAGTCGAACTTAGTCACTCACATGAAAATCCACACCGGAGAAAAGTCTTTCAGCTGCCCAGTTTGTCAAAAGCGCTTTAGGCATAAGTGTGTGATGCAGGTGCATATGACGACGCACACGGGAGAGAAAGCGTTTGTGTGTACAGAATGTGGGAAGAAATTTTCTCAGAAACCACATTTAGTCAGGCACATGAAATGCCACGTTAAAAAGAAACCTGTCAGCTTATGAGTTTGAAGCAAAAGCATCAGTTTCAGACACACATGAAGACCCGAACAGGAGAGGAAGTGGAACGACGGAGACAAACTGAACTTTTAACCCAGGGCTCAAAGTGATTTTAGCTCAGGTTCCATTTAGCCCGATGTGGTCTCAAGTGTTCCAGACCAGGAAAATAACAGCATAATAACCTGTAAAGAATGACTGTTTTAGTGTGAGAAAAGTCAAATTACAGGATGAAAATGTGAATAACCTGAAACACCGTGTACAACCTGAAATGTCTTCAGAAAAATAAGAGCAATTTTAACAATATTATGTCTCCGCTTATTATTAACGCAACGTAGAGATCATAGTTGATCTACAAATACGCAAAACATGCAGTAACTGGCAGAGTATTGCTAAAATTATACTCCTTTCTCTGAAGAAATTTCAAGTTGTTTATATTTGTTCAGGTTATTCACATTTTATTGAGAAGAATGTAAATATTTTCATCATGTCATTTTACTTTTTAAGGCCAATGGATTATTGGTACCAGTTATTGTCCACCCGTCCATAAACAATTTTTCAAGAATCTTTTTCTCCAAAACCGTCAGACAGAATCAATTCAAATTCATAGCAGAGGTTCTTTGAGGGGAAGGTTTACCAAGAATGTTCACATTTCAAAGTCCTATAACTTGAAAACAGTTCAAGATATTGATATAGTTACTATTGACAATAGATAGGAAATCACATGTGGGCTTTCATTTGGTGCCATGACCTTTGACCTTGAGTGACCTCAAAAGGTCAAACTAATGTCAATGTCTGTAAATATGCCGTTGCACTACAGGAGCCTTGATCCTATTTTTTCACATTAAATTTAGATTCATCATTAATTATAAGTTATTATACTATTATTTTACTTGCGATCACATCAGGCCCCTGGACTAAAGTTCAACACCCTTGCCTTGATGTTTAACGTTGTCAGTGTCATTTTTTTTTTTTGCACAAATTCATCGCGCAGGCCAGATTGGACTGTTTGGGGGTCCTGGTTTTGGCCCACGGACCATATGTTTGCTCTGTCGTCTGGTCTAAGAATAGATAATGACTTCAAGAGTTCAAGACACTGGATTTAATCTCCTGAAAACCGGCGACACTCGACACTGAAAGAGCTCAGACAGGACATGGAAACGTGTCTGGAGCGGTCCCTGAATCCCCTTTTCCGTAGTTCCGTCTGGGTTGCCATGGAAACACTATGCGACGCTTGTAGTAACATACACATTCTATACATTCATGTAACCAGAAGGACAGAACAGAACACAACCAAAAAGCTTATAAATGGATGAATATTTCTGTTTTGATCAAATTCATCTGAACACAGATGTGTAAAAAATAAAGGTCACATACTGATGCTGTATTTGGATTTGGTTTTTTTGGTTGATTTTCCTTAATGATTTTGTTCAATTTTTTTATTTACACATTTTCTTAAATTTGTGCTGATTTTACTAATCATTTTGTTCATTCTAATTAAGTTTTACTTTTACATTTACTTTTAGATAATTTTTTTTGTTAACGTTCTGATTACTGTCTATTTTTTCGCTATGATTTGTTCACTTTATTCAATTTTGTTCATTTTCTCTGTGACTTTATTCATTTCTGTTTATTTTTAATTGTCTTCTCGTTCAGTTTCCCATCTTGTATATTTTTTTTAATTAATTTTCTTAATTTGCCTTTCTTCATTTTTGTTAACAGGGTTAGAAATTTGGACATTTTTAATTAATTTTGTAGATTATTTTATTTATGTCTTGTTTATTTTTGTAATTTTTCTTTTAACAGTTGGACACCATTGAATGTCATGGATAACTTCAGAAAACAACAGACCAATGAGACACTTTGCAGTGCTAAGCTAACGCTAGGCAGATCCAACAGTACAAGGGTGATTTCTCTACCGATAAAACTCACTGAATGAGACAAAGAGCAAAAATAAAAGTCACACTATGAAGACATGATGATGGATTTTGTCTCATCTTTGCTGTTTCCTGATCATAATTTGGTTTTTCATGAATGAAACCTCTTTTATCTTGTGTTATGTTGAAATGATTCCACTTAGAAACAAATGAACCAGGGTTTAACAGGTTGAAAAACCGAGAAAGTCTGAACGGAAGAATTAAAGCCACAAAGTCTTTGTCATGAAGTCTGTTTGACCTTTGGCGTAGTGTGAACGCTAAATAAATGAGTCATAACTTTTCATTGAATAAATGCAATATTTGTTCATTTTTCAGTGTGTTTGACTCCTCTTAAACAAAAGACTTAATGATCTACTTTGACACTGCCTTGATGAATAAGTAAGTGTGAGTAAATGTTTAGAAGAAGCATCTTTATTTTAAATGCATCCACGTAATTTCAATATAAAGTGTTTAACATTAATATTTTATTCTGACTTTCTTTTTCACTGTAGCACTTTGAGATTGTTTTGAATGAAAAGTCCTTATCATAATTATCATATTATTATTATTACCCCACCCCCTGAAGGGTGGGTGAGGGTATTGTTTTTGGTTCATTTTTTGTTTGTTTGTTTGTTTGTTTGTCAGAGATGTTACGCAAAACCACCGGACCAATTTCCTTTACATTTTCAGGAAAGGTGTGAGGTGGTCCAGAATAGATCCCAATACATTTTTGTGGCTGTAGGTCAAAGGTAAAGGTCACCAAAAATGTGTTTTCACAATGATCAGAGATAGGGCAGATCAGTAATGTCCTTTAATTCTTGTATTCTCATTCTTATTTTCCAGGGTTGCATACACGAAGAACAGGATCACAGCCGCTAACTTTGGTTTGGTTCTTAGTGCCATCAAGCGACGTTTTTGGCCATGCTCATTATTCAAGACGCTGTTGGACCAGCATGATGTCAAGGACGGTGTGAAGGTACGTTGTAGAGTATGTTCTGCCAGTGTAGGTACAGGAGTGGATGTAGGTGTTGACATTCAGTTATATTTTGTTCACAGTCCTTTGACTGGGGAGCGATCCATCGGCCCCGGGTCCGGCAGATGTACACAGAGCCGTGCAGGAGACGGGGGTGGTGCTGTCCCCCAGTGGTCTGCTGGGGGGATCTCCAGATGGGGTGGTGTCACCAGACCACATCATCCAGATCAAGTGCCCTTGGTCTGTGCGCAACATGACACTTCTTCAGGCTGCTGAGAGGAGCCTCTTCTTCCTGAAGCTGAACAAGGTCACGGGGTCACTGAAGCTGAAGCTGAAGCACAACTTCTGGAACCAGATCCAGGGCAACATGCACCTGACAGGGGCCAGCTGCTGTGACCTGGTGGTGGGGACCACACAGGATTTTATTGTCCTCCCTCAGCTCAAGGATCCATCTTGGGCTGCCAATATTAACAAGCTGGAGGCGTTTTATGTAAACAAGTTTGTGCCTCAGTTTTTGTTGTAACTCATTTATCTCACCTTAGATTGTATTAATTCCAGTGTTTACATGACTACTCCATGTAGGATTTTGGATTCAGGGCATTATTAAGTATCAGGTTAATTTTGAAACGGGGGCAATTGAGACAGAAAACCAAACTGCTGTAAAGTCTGTTAGTTTTCTCAGCACATTTATTGTTCCTTGAAGACAATAAAATGTACATGTGCCCAATACTAGAAAAGTATTTGATTTTACATGTGTTTGCCAGCAACATCATAATTGGAACATAAGAGTGTAACACATTCAGACAGTTGACATTTCCTTGAATATTGGAGATTACAGAATTGTCAGACAAGCACACACACTTTCAAAATGTTGTTCATGTTTTTTCATCAAGTGTTGAAAACCGTTTTAGGCCCAATCCTAGTTCACCCCTTAGCCCTCCCCCTTACCCCTTACCCCTTGGTCCTTCCAGACCTGTTACGTCATCAGCAGTCATCGATGCCGCTATAAACAGATGCAACAACTTTTTTTCCTAAAGTCTTCCCCATGCCGTCAGCAGCTGTAACCGTCTCTGTTCCATGGGCTTTGGGCATCTTTTTGCGGCAATCAACCCCAAACTGCAGAAATGTGATCTATCACACATTGAAACAGCATTAAACAGTCGATCAAAAATGGTGATTTGGTACAGAATTATGGGAGATTTCTCATACCCCTCCGTTTGTAGTGTGGTCCTGAAAAATCTTGGTTTTGAGGGCCAAGCAGCCCCTCCCCTCTGACTCATTGAGAATTGGCATGCCCCTATCCTTGCATATGAACACATAAAATGGAGGGGTAAGGGGGAGGGGCCAAGGGGTGAATTGTGATTGGGCCTTTGTCTCTGGATGGAACATTCAACAGGGATCTTTGTAGATGCAATCTTTCGGTTGTTGGCACTTGAATGCTGACAACATTAGACACAATAGCAGTGCTGCAGATGATGCATGTAGTGAGGTGCAGAATTTTCTGGATTAACTAGATTGACACTGGTCATGACAATGAAATGCTTCAAATTTC
>JAPTYQ010000003.1:309858-321494 GCA_029814465.1 Ostorhinchus cyanosoma
ATGTAAGGGCCAATGTCCATGCAGCATTTCCTTCCTCTATTCTATTTAAGAACAACTGAAAAAACATTGCTGTGTAAAAAAAAAAAAAAGACGACACAAACACTGGCCCTTGATATTGTCTTTTACAAACAGATCTAGGTATGATCAAAACATGCTCTAGGTGAAGTATCATTTTAACATTTAATTTGGAATAACATTCAAATAAGACTTGAGTGATTTGCTGTATTTGTCTTCCTTTGAGTGACAAGAGGTAAAACATAACTTATTGGACACTCAACATGATTATTGATCAAATCAGTTACCTCGCCAGCAAAGAAGACCTTTCCCTGCACATCTTCAGCGAGGATGTCATAGGCCTCCCCACTGCCTCCCGTCTTCACGAAGCTGTACGACATCTGGGACCATGAGTCTTTGCTCCAATGTGTGACAAAGAAATTCACTGGGTCTGGCACCTCCTGTTAAACCAAGAAACACATCATACCAACATAACAGTTTTAAATAACAGCTTTTCTGGCTCAACCACAGTGTATGATTTCACTTCTCTCTCCACAGGGTTTTCTCACATCTTACTGAAGCCCACTTCCAGATAAAGTAAAAGAAATGCTCCAAAAGGTCTAGACGCTGAGTCTACAGTTACGCTAAATTGCTGTTGTCATAAGGTTGTTTTCCTTGGGGTCTTTTATCAGAGTCTGCAGAAAGAATTTACAAGACACCCAAGAAGAAAAAGAAGAGGGGAGACAAAGAGGATAGATCTTCACCAGGAATCACAGCAGGGAAATTGTGTTTCACACCTGTCTCTTGTAGCTGAATTAAATAAAAACTGCAATCAAATGTATTTAATGAAATTGCATTCATTGTCAGATGCTATGGCAATGTGTTAAGAAATAATAATCTGAATATATAAAAACAAATCTACAAATACGATCACATTTACAAATAAGTTAAAACAATAAAAGTGAGTCTAAAGATGAGCTTCAAAAAAGGATAATAATAATGGATTAGATTTCTATAGTGCTTTTCAAGGCACCCAAAGCACTTTACATTATTGATTCATTATTCATTCGCTCTCACATTCCCCCTCTGGTGGTGGTAAACTACATCTGTAGCCACAGCTGCCCTGGGGCAGGCTGACGGAAGCGTGGCTGCCAATTTGCGATATTACTGAGTTCCACAACTGAAGGATGACTTTACACATATCTAATAATAACAATAATAATGTGACATGAGAATGAGTTGTTATTGTGCATTCATTTTAAGTTACTATTAATAAATACTGTGTCAGCAGGTTACAAAAAACTAAACAAAACTGTCTTTTGCAGAGTGCCAGGTTTCATATGAAAGCAGTACCTGTTCTTTGAAAAGCTCTCGCAGAACCTTCATGCACTCGTCGACCACCTCCTTATCCTCCATTTCCCGAACAGCAGGTACAGCATCACCAGTGATAACCGACATGAGGACCGCCTGCTTCCCCTACACAAACACAAACACACAAAAACCATGTCAGGTCAAACTGTAAACAAGTCATACATTTGGCTTTGACCCTAATTGTGCTTCATTGTCCTTCAAGGATAATCAAACCATAAGTACATTCTCCTTCAGCCAGTTTTGAAGAGCTCTTTCAGTCAATGGCATTGTATAAGAATATACAATAGATAAATGGGAGAATGGGGGAAGCTTTGTGCGCTTCACCACCACGAAAATGATTCTGAACAAAAATGGTGACATAAGATACAACTTTATCTCCTTTGGGGAATTAATTAAATGATTAGTTCATTATGTATACATAAAATAATGGTAGGGAGTATTCAGACATAAACAATCAAAGTCACAGCAGTAGTAAATTGGTCCATAAAGCATTAAAATTCATTTGAATGACAATTTTTTGGACATACTGAATATGTTGTAACTCTTAACATTTCTGAATCATATTGTTAAAAATCCTTGAAATTATAAAGACCTCCGATCATGTACTTCATATACTATATACTGTTTCCTTAAAGTCTTAATCCTTTCAAGTCAAAAGATCTTCACAATGGCTGTATATCACAAAGAAAAGGTACTGATGAAATAATTCACCCATCAACCTAAACATTAAAGTAAGGATTTAACATCGATGAAGACAATGAACTTCAAGGAATTCAAGGAAAAGAAAAAAATGTCTGTTTGGTGCAAGAAGAGTATCAATGCTCCTGATTTTAGTTTGCAGCAGTTTTTTTGGAATTGTAACATGTTTTTTAGAATCAAGAAAGAACCAAACCTGTGGATCCATGTCATAAAAGACACTGAACATGCCCCTTTTGTCAGGGGTTGGAGGGATGTGGCCAAAGTAGTCTGCTCCTTGGATTTTACCATCCCAGAATCTGTGTGGGAACTGAAGAGCGATCTGCAGAAACATTTAAAAACCATATTTGCATGTCTAAGTAGAAGAACTCACAGATACACAGTCTAGATTACACATCCTACCATCTTTCCTTTTAGCTCTGTTACCTTTTCAATGATCCCTGCTCCAAGACTGTGAATCGCCTTCAGTTTCCTCTCAGGAAGTGGCGGGTTAAACTGAATCATGTTCTTCTGTAGTAAAGTCAGTGGGACCGTAACAAGAACCTAGAAATAAGGAAAGGACATTCAGGTAAAAAGAAAATACATTCCACTATGTTAATCAGCAGTGCAAAAAATATTGATATAAGGAGTACAGACTGTTTAGCATAAAGTAGAGCTGACAACTTAAGATCCTTTATGTGATTTTATTCATATTTTGGGACACAAAAATACTAAAAAGCTCAGAAATGTAATCAACACAATCAGAAAGAATTAGTAGTGGGGGAAATATGAAATGAAAACAAAAAAAACCCAACAGTAAAAATGCACGTAAAGCAAACTAAAGCCTATAAGGTAAATAATAAAAGCTCAGAAGAAAAAGGGCTAAAACTATTAGTGTTATAAGGACTGGAAAACTATTTTTACACTATCAACACACACCTTCTGTGCTGTCCACTGTGACCCATTAGAAGATGTTACTTTAACAAGATCCCCTGAGTAATCAATGGACTGGACCTAAAACAAAAGAGAATTTGAAAGTTCATTTTAAGCTTCACAGTGAAAATAGAGTGTTCAATTTAGTAGAAATACTATTAAAAATAAAAAATAAAAAAAACCAAGGCAGAAACAGGAAAGAAACATCTGAAATACACACCTGACACTTTGTGCGGATGTCAAGTCCCTCAGCCAGTTTGTGAAGTAGAACAGAGTAGCCCTTAGTGAGTAAAGTATGGTCTCCTGAGAACTGTGCAAAAAACTCATTGTGATCCCAGGATCTGGCCGACACCTACAAAAATAGAAATCAGCAGAAAGGATACATGTTGCTTCAGTATCATTTACATTTTTCTCATAGTGCAGGGGATTTACGGCAACTTTGCATCATATTTAGTGTGAATCTCCTGAAGTCTCTGTTAATAAAACTCAAAAATCCCCTTGCAGGCTTTCACACCTTGTCTAATGTGCTTCCACAGGCATATTCCAGGTTGCTGAGATGAAACTGAAGCACTTTCTCCTCCAGCTCACTGAACTGGATACCAGACTCCTGAAGAAAGTTCTTTTTAACTTCCTGGACTTTTTCTGCAGAGATAAACACACATAAATAAATTCAGTTTTCCTCTTTAATTGTGCTTATCACTGTTTCTCTTGTGATTTCATGGTAGGAGTAGTTCATTTTCAGTACAATGATACTGTGTAGTGATGATTTGATCCTAGTGTGTAAAAAGTATGTTTTAACAAGGATCTATAGACTCTCCAGCAACACAAAAGCATCTACTAATATATGTTGAATATCTGGTGAATGACTAATCCTATCAATACATGTAGGTATTTCAAGTAAAATGCAGTTTTCCATTTGGATGTTCTTCAGTTTTCTTTGTTTTAATAATAATGGATTAGATTTCTATAGCTGTTTTTAAGGCACCCAAAGCACTTTACTTTATTGATCCATTCAAATCACAATCGCAGTCTGGAGGTGGTGAACTACATCTGCCAATTTGCGCCAAACGGCCCCTCCGACCACCACCGAACATTCATGACTAGGGAAGGTGAGTGAAGTGTCTCGCCCAAGGACACACCTGCTACGACAGAGTAGGATTCGAACTGCCAACCCTTCAGTTACTGGATGACCCACTCTACCTCCTGAGCCATGGCCGCCACATTGGTATAATAACCTTTGAATTTACACTATGAACATGTGAATAGAGTAAATATGGGAAAATACCAGTTTTTTGCTGAAAATACAAAATACACAGAATAATATTGTAATAAATGGTGGTAGATCACTTAGGAAAGGTTAAATGTAGAGGAAAATTTACCACAATAAAAATACTTCTAGACCTTTAAGGGTTCAGGCAGCTGATGGTATTGATTCTCAACGCCTCTAAAACATACATAGAAAAACAGCATTTACCTACAACATCCATCATCTTCCATCAATGAAGATTTTTTTTCTGTTTTTCTTTTATAAAAACTGTCTATGTGCGCCTGGCTCCAGTGGCTTTATTAGAGTAAGTACATGAGATTAACAACGCACCTCCCAGTGGTGTGTCCTGGTTCTGTGACTTGTCCTTCCTCCACTCTGACACCACATCAAGGATGGCATTAAAGTGGAAGTCCATGCGCTTGTCAAAGGCAGGGTCCGTGACCTGCCCCCCCTCCTGAAAGAGGTCACAGCGC
The DNA here is from genome assembly GCA_029814465.1 of Ostorhinchus cyanosoma. Taxonomy (NCBI): domain Eukaryota; kingdom Metazoa; phylum Chordata; class Actinopteri; order Kurtiformes; family Apogonidae; genus Ostorhinchus; species Ostorhinchus cyanosoma. The sequence continues at coordinate 314,572 of JAPTYQ010000003.1, forward strand.
TCTCCCAGTTTGTGCATCTTGATGCTCATCTGTAGCAGAAACATCAAAAGACAATGTAACTCCCAGAGTTACAAAAGATGCCACACAACAATGCACTTTTCCTGACACATTTATTCATTTTATTACTTACTTTGAAAGAGTTTTTTTGTTTTTTCAATTCTTTACCTGTTCACACATCAAGGCGATGGGGTTGTTTACACAGCCATTGACAATCTGGGCCCCTTGACCCACAGTGACGCCCAGACGAGTATCATCCCACACTCGACCTCCAATTCTCTCCCTCGCCTCAAGCACCACAACCTGTAAACAATGAAAATGTTTGACCTAAAGTGAAGATTCTGACACCAATGGAAATCAAACATCAGATAATAACAGGAGCCCCAATGAGACAGTTAGAAATTACCTGAGTGCCAAAGTTTTGCAGTTGCCGTGCAGCAGCCAACCCTGATGCTCCTGCACCAATGATGATAACATTCTTCTGCAAAAACAAACAATGGGATGTGAATTTGAGGGAAGGTCATTCCACAACAAGAACAATAATGAAAACTAGGATCCTAATGATTGAATCACAGATGAACGACAGAGACACTGACACCAGACCATACAGTGTAGTATTTCCCACCACCTGATTTAGCTTTTAATCATATGTTATTGTTAATCAATTTATGAGCAATAACAATAGCAAAACAGTTTCAATGTTGCTGCGGTGTTACTCAGCACCACAGGACATGCTGTTTAATTCCTTAAGTACACTTTATTGCTGAAGGAATATGGTGAAAGAACATTACTAATCCACCCTCCTGTGTGGAAGAAATACACTTTCATATTCTTGAGAGCAATGTCCAACAGTAACGGTGCTCCAATGTTCATTCTCTGCCATCAGCCATCTGAAACAGCCACTCTGTCCCAGTCTTCTAAACCAGACTCAACACTCGCCTGTTCTAAATCACCTACTCACTGTAACCACTCTCACTGGAATTACACTGTCCCGCATTTATTTTATATTATGCTATGTTGATTTTATCCATACATTTATTGATTGTGGAATGGTGTACAATGTCCTTGTGAAAAAAGTGTTTACAAATAGAATGTATTTTTCCATAACAGACGGAGCATTTACAGAACATTAATGGTTCATCAGTAGGTGTGATGCATTGATTTCCAGCAGTTATCATTACATTCTTGATGTGGACAGCGCTTAAAGTATAAATGTGCTCTGTGGTTGCCTAATTGTTTCATGATCTGCTGATGATAAAGTTACTTACAGAGCGATATCTTTCAGGCAGCAGAGGCCGTTTGACCGTCAGCACACCTGTGTTGATCAGACCCTTTCTGGTCATGAAGTGGAGCACCCGATCCATCTCCTGTACACAGCGAACACGCACCAACCCTCGAACGATTATATGAAGAGCACATTTCTGAGAAGTCAGCACCTCCTTTAATGTGAAAAGATAACATTTTAATAGTATTATAAAAATCAGTTGTAAAAAGAATTTCTGTTGGTCTTAGAAATCTACATACCTTGCAGTTCCTGTGCCACGAGGCCAGAATAAGGTTGCGCAAAGCCAGATACATGGTAGGATCGCGGGAAAATTCAGGAAATTCATAAAGCTCATCCAGTTCCATCATATCTGGTCGCACACAAAGAGCTTTACCACACTCGTTAGGCTGGTAGAAGGGCTGGAAATATGGACAAAGACCTGGAACTGAACAAAACGCAAAATCCAACTGAATAAATGCTGAACCAAAATGGCTTGTGCTGCAGTTATTCATTTGTCCCAATTATTATTTGAGAGAGGACAGGAGGTCAGGATGATAAAGGCTCATTTTTTCCACGTGGAACCACATCTCTGTATATGATTATCTCTCTATCACAGTACAGTAAAGACCGGCTGCTATTTGTTCTTCAGACTTACTTTGTGGCTGTATGGCTCTGCAGTGATCTGCCCTCAGCTCATTTAGAGACATGTTGCTGGGAGAGCCTGAAGGACTCATTCCTACACAGTCTGGGTAGTAAGCAGCAAGGAAAGGGCTGGCTGGACTTTCTTTAAACAAAGGTGGCAAAATCAGCATCGAATGCCACCAGCTGTCAGTCACCTCAACCACTCTCTGTGGGAATGGAAACAGTTTGAGATTGAAAGCAGTTTAATCAGTTCTCCAGTAGATGAGACATTAAAATGAAGCTGTGCTGTTGAACATCACTCAGACAAGACTGACCAATGTTTGAACTAAAATATTAAAGCTGCTCAAATACACATGAAAAACGTCTTACCAGGTCCTCAGGTTGGGAGCACTGGTCTGGTCCTTCAGTCTGTCATTGAAAAACAAACTGTTTTTAATGTCTTTTATTACATACTTAATAAAATAACATACTTTCTAGATTTTGTTCACCTTAATATTGTTAAACTTCATTCCACAGCGATACGATGCTGCAAGTGAAGAAGTGAGTTGAATTTCTTTCGTCAGCTGACGCCACTTCCTACAGTCTGGTTTTGTACACTGAACCTGAAAGAAGAATGTAATGTAAACATTGCTGCAAATGTGGCATATTCAGCTCTTTAAAATGAATGAGATAAACTATCTATACTCACCCAGAATGGGAGCTGCTGGTCTGCCATGAAAGCCTTAAGGCTCGGCTCACTTTTCCCATTACTCGTCCATACTTTCTTCCAAGCAGCAAAGGTCTCATAACCATCTTTATGACTGTTATAGGGAGACATCAAAATGTTTGCATTTACATGCATTTATCCGAAATATTATGTGGCAATATGTAGTTATATATCCAAGATGCTGGATACAGTAAAACAAAACAAAAACATCATGGCGTAGAAGCAACATTTCTTGTAACTTGTAGCCTGATTATTTGTTTTTCAATAGAAACACAGTGAAGTCTGAAAAGAATTCCTTGATTACTTGAACATCTTTTAAATTAATAATATATAGCTGCAGGTTTTTATACAATATCTGAGAAGAAAATGTGTGCAGTTAATTTACCTTCTGTAATAGTGATCAAAACACTCATTGCAAAAATGTTCGCCACATGACAGATGATACCATCGAGATGTGTATCCATTTTTAGCACATCTGAATATATTGACAGAAAAAAAAACATATTAGTTACATTATATCCAAACAATAATGATGAATGTATGCTCTGACTTCAGACTACACTCCAGTACCTTTCAGATGCACTTGCAAAACAAACCGGGTACGTAGCTGAGCAGCCAGCCTTCTCACACTTCCTGTACTTCTTTTCTGACTGGTCATCTTCCTCTTCTGTGTCTGTAGCTTTTCTTTTACTCTAGAGTCCAAAAGAGTATCATCACCAAAGTCAAGTTACCTTCATTCACAGAACATCTTAAATACAAGGATACTAGAATACAAGGATAATGCAGCATGTAGACAGAAATACAGTAAAACAGGGAAACAAAAGGAGACAGCAAACAGCAAAAATAGAAAATGTGTATTTTTGATCAGCTGGAGAAAATAGTTGATTAGATATTTGGTCATGTTTGATGAGTTAATTGATATATGGAGTAAGTGGCCTATAGAGCATAAAACGCCAAAACACACACAAATGCTAAAAATTAACTTAATATGATTATTGAGCACCATACTTCATTTATGATTTTATTTTAGTTTTCAATATTATTTTCATAGAACTGCATGTAAAGGAAATACCCAAACTACATGCATCCCCAAACTGTAGCTAACCCTTATGTAGCATTTGGCTGGATGTGGCTAACACCAGTGCAAAGGTTGGGTACGCACTTACCTGTCCAGGTGGAGGGTTGTTGGTGCGTTTCACCCGGACGTTGATCTGCCGTCCAGATGAACGGAGGGTCTGCCCGTCTCCAGGTGGCTCCCCTGAGTTTCTCTTCTTAGCTCTTCGGGCACCGGAGGTATTCCCAGGGTAGTCTGAACACAGATCACCACATTATGTCTTAATCACTGCGGACTGAGCTCAGTCAAATGGGGCCTCTATTGTAACAAACAGGGCAGTGAATGTTAATAAAACATTACAGAAAACACGAACCTCGAGTGTATCAGGTTAACAGAACTAAAAATAAATCAGCTATCCGACTGAAATTTTACATTTTCATGGACGTAAACACAGAAAATGACAGGGTATTTACAATTGCAAGCCATTTGAACCAACCAAACCATGTCAGTCTATCTCATTTAGCATTTAGCTGCAGCAACATCGTCTTATGAACACTAACCTGCGTCCGACAGCATGATCGACAACGGCGTGTCTTTAAAAAAGGATTGAAAAGGGTTTGTGTGCGGTTTTATGAAGGTTTTTTAATATCTATATGCGTCCCCCTTCTTTTATTGTTGTGGGAGAAATCAATGCGCTGCTGTTCACAGAATACCACTTCCTGTTTTTAGAGGAAATGGGCGTTTCGCTTATGATTAATTTTGACTTCCGCTGCTCTCCGTACTACAATCCAGCTGTAACCATAGCAACAGAAGTACGCCTTCAGACTTCACGCGTAATATAAAACGGGCAGAGATGATAGAAGACAGCATTCTACGTCAGTTTTCTATTATTTTAATCGGAATTCTTGTCTACCAAAAAAGCGTCTGTTTCCCTCGTCGTAATGTAAAGTAATTAGAGGAAAACCATCATTACAAACTAAACTTGGACACGCTTGGAAACTCCAGTGTTTTCTGTAACTAATTCCTGTGTGTAACGTGAACTAACAAGCAAATATACCAGAGAGGACATTTTACAGTTTACAATTTTGGATAAAGACAGAAACTGATTTAACTATGCAAATGGATTCAGGGAAACTTGTGCAAAGAAGAAAACCAAACATTCCTGCTATCAGACCGAGAGGATTGGACCAAAAGCAGCACATTCAAGAGGTAAACAAATCAGTCTGTTTCTCCTCATGGAAGTTTATTTAATGTAGCTACTATTGAAGGGATTTCCTCACATTTACACAGTAAAATTTTTTTGTATATTTCACATCTTATAAACTTATATCTTCATATGTTTAAAGAATGTATGTATGTGCTAATAATACATTGCCTTAAAAAGAGATCATATGCCAAGAACCTTTTACCTGAATACACTGAATCATCTTTTATTGTTATTAGTTATCTATTATCCTTATCAGCTGTTATTAGTTACATTACTCAAAAACATATTAGACAAAGCATGTATTTTGGGGTTTTTAGTGACTTTGTAAATACACCTCTGACCAATCAGTTGTTTTTTTCCCTAAATGATCTTCCTGCAAATCTATGTGAGAAGATGAATGAAGTAAATTCTGAACTTAGTAAACATCCACTTATCATGTATAGCCCTCCTAGAGGTCCACACAGCAAAATGTGTTTTTAATACCTTTATTATTTCAAGGATCAATTTGCAGCTCTTGAAAATAGTACACTATTACAATTTATAGGCATGTGTTTTGTCAGAAAGCCAACAAAATTTCTCCTTGTTAAAAATATATAATATGTAATTTAAAAAATATTTTGTAGAATATTTATTTGCAGAAACATGCCTGTTTTTACAGTATACTGCTATTGCTGCAAAATTACGAACAGTGCAACATTATTTGGTGACTCTTTATCACCTTCTATTAGTGTTCTGTGGAGTTCTGGTGTGGAATGCTTTCACAGCAATAGTATTTTAAAAATTTTCCCTAAATTGCTATTTCTCTCAGCAGACTAGTATGAAAAGTCTTGACATTAATAAGGTAATCCGTCTTCTTGAAGATCCCTTGACAGTAAGTTAAAGTGTGAATGCAAACAGCCTTATAGTTGTATCTATTACATGTGAAAATATGATATTGTACATGTAACTGGACTATATAATCTGTTTTATCTTAAGGCTAACCTGAAGGAGAGACACCTCTTTGTGCTGAAGAAGTTATTTAAGACAAACCAAAATGGCTTTGTATCCTTTGTTCATGATTATCCCCTCTTTGTTGTCACATACTGGGGCAGATTGTCAGATTGTCTTCATTGTTATCCCCTGGTGCAGTAATGGAAATAGATTTGCTCTCATGCAACCTGAACAACGCGCCAAACATAATTCCCTGGGCTCTAATTTACTGCTGCATTGCTGTGACTGTCAGCATTTTCCCTTTGCAGGAACAACCACAGCTATCATGATGACTCCTAGCTCAGTCACTTCTCTCTCTCTGGGATTTATCTCCATGTGAAAACACACCAAAAATATTCAAACTTCCTGAACTATATTAAGGTCTTGAAGGACCTGACAGGCATAGCCAAAATACTCAACAACTGTGCAGAGAAAGTGAAGGATCAGCCTGATTATCTGCCTCTTTTGTGTGAGGCACTTAAAATTTGTAGGTAAGAGCCTGAAATAATGAAATCCTATAAGACGAAGCCTGTTTTGTTTTTGTTTTGTTTTGTTTTTTCAAATAAATCATTATCATAATTTTATTCTGTTTTTATTACAGACTTCCCTTCTTGAAAGAGAGGACATCTGATGAACTGACACATGCACAGGATGCCACACATTTCCTCTCTCATATCGGTAAAATAAACAATTAAGCTACATCAGGCTTCAATTATAGCCAAATGTTTACTGATTTATTCACAAATACACATGTTCATTATTTGAAACAAATAAAGTAGAATATGAATTTTTAACTTTAGCAAATTTCTTTAAATTTCATTTTCTGAAGTCTTGCAGAAAAGATGACACTGAATATTTGTTTTTTAGAAGCTACTCTAACAGCTGTGTTTGTGGTTTCAGGGTGTCTGATGAGGGTGTCAGATGCTGAAGTGAGACTGCACATCATTGAATGTGTGAAGTCCTTCTACAGCTCTGTGGTTCCCAGACAGCTGCTCGATGGTATGGAGTGTCACACCAAGCCAAAACCTCGGCCTTTCCACTCTGACAACAGATTTTCTAAACTTTCACTAAGTGAGACTCTCCT
>JAPTYQ010000003.1:321594-334263 GCA_029814465.1 Ostorhinchus cyanosoma
TCTTTCCTTTTCTGTCATTGTCTTTTCCCAGTCCTTAATTTTGTGTTGTTGTTAATAATGTTCTTGTCTTTCTTTTGTGGCAACTCAACTATGAAACAACATTAGTGTTGATAACTTTGTCTGTTAATTCCTATGTATGTCTGCATAAACTTACATCTCTCTACTTGTAAAGGTTCAAAAACTTAATTTATGAATGTTTTTGTTCCTGGATTGTGCCCATTAGAAGCAACATCTGCTTTACTCTTTGATATTAAATTTGATTTCCTATTTTTGTTTTGTCTTTTTTTATATGTTTCATTTGACATTTTGATATCTCTGTTTGTGCAGAGGTCCAGCCAACCTCCCCAGGCTACAGGCTGCAGCTGTTGGAGCGCAGTAACTTGGCTCAAACACTGCTTCTCTCCATGGCCGCTGTGGAAAACCAGCCAAACATCAAACTGCAGCTCCTACAGACACTTCAAATCCTCTCCAACTCCTCCAGTCAGTCCCAGATTTTATTATGGATCCACTGAAGGGTGGATTTGTCAGATATGCCAGTCCAACAGCTGGCCTCCTTGATTAGATAAAGTAGCCAGTTCTGAACAGCATAAATCAATGCATTACTTAACAACAATCAAACAAGGAAAACAGTGATTTAAAGTGTTCTTGTGTCAATGTCAATGGGTGTCAATGGGTTGTTTCGATTGTTAATGGCATCTCTTTAATCACTTTTTTTATTTAACAAATGCAGACTTGAATTGTGCCTCAATTCTGAATGCTCGGGGAGCAGAGGTGATTTGTCTCCACATGAACGAACCTGATCCTTCTGGTGAAATCTTGTTTCGTTCTTCTGAAATCCTCTGGAACCTTCTGGAGCGAGGAAGCAAGGAGGAAGTCACCGCTCAGCTCAGCAGCATGGAGTGTGTTGTGTATGTCAACTTAAGATGTTTAATAATGCAGCACAGAAGGACAGTATCTGTTTATTGCAAATATACTTTTGAAATGACCTTAATTCATAAAATGTATGCATACAATTAAGTCCTTCATTTGTCAAACAACATCTAACACCAGTATGTGCACAAGGCTAAGCTAAAGTTGTCCTAGCTGCATACATTTAGGCAATAACACCTATGGTCTGTCAAATTCCTATTAATGATCAGTCTCAGTGTACCGTTACAATATTCCTGATGAGTTTCCATAAATACGGTGGTCAATAGCATTCTTGATTCTGAGGTGCACAACATCACCTCAAAATGTTTGGGCAATCTCTGATCTAAAGTCTGAACACCTAAGGTTCCCTAAACTACCCTAAAAGAAATGTTACAAATGAATTAGCTTTAAGAAGGTATCATTTTATAACGATGAATATTAGACCTTTTATGTTGTGTTTGTTTTTTCCACAGCTCTCTGAAAGAAGCCTTTTTTCACCAGCTGCTGAATGGTGTCCGACATATTGACCTGCAGCTCAGAAATTATCTGCTGGTCATCACAACTCTAATTGCTGACAATTCCAGCTCACTGTACATTGTGAGTGCAGATGATGTAGTAATTGTATGATGGAAACAAGCTGCATCTGATTCCTTCATCTTAACACAGGCCACTGTGTGAATAAAATCTGGCAAAGGTTGCAATACACTTTTAACTCTTCTTTCTTTTTTTAATTTCAGGAGAGTTTATTTGCCAAACAGCTCATAGTTTTGGTCACTTATCCAGAGTGTGAGGCAACCCTTTTCCTATACTTTAAAGAATATTTTTCTGTTTGTATTATACACACATGTTAATGACATTTTCTTATTGTTTTATAGTGAAAAGTCGCGACTCTTTGATCTGCAACCTTAAACTGTCCTATAATAATGAAGACTTGAACATGAAAAAGATGCTGTTAAATCTGTTGGTGTTAATGTCGAAGGACTCGGCTGTTCTGCAGGTCAGTCCCTGTTCAGTGTGACCTGATGTAAATGTTTGAGTTGATGCAATCTGATTGTGGTCTTTGTATTTTGTTCCTCTAGCTTTGTAAAGAGGAGCATGTCATGCTGGTTCTTCTGAAGCTCATAAAGCCACCTCCTGCCTCCTCTGAGGTCCGATCCAGTGCACGTCACTGGTCCTCTGTCCAGCAGGAGGAGCTGCAGCTTCATGCACTCGCCACCCTGTCTACTATCGCTCCTCTCATTTTAGATGACTACATGGCCTTTCAGGGAAATGCTTGTCTGCTGCTCCTGCTGGACTGGTGTGTTGGGCAAGGTGAGAGGGAGGCCAACGAGTAAAAGGTCAAAGGTCAAATTAGCCATCTTCATCTGTCTTTGAATAAACACTGAGCATTTGTCAACTCAGTGGACTATGAAGAAAAACAGGCAAAATTTGAAACAGCCGTCAGGATTTTGATAGTTTCACAGTCAATCCATTTTCACTCAATCCAAATGAATTAGATGTGGAATAAAGGTCAATCAATTATTGGATTAGATATGCAGATTTTTTTTCCTCAGAGGTGTGATGGAATTAATTTATATGAAAATGTGCTTCTTAAAATTATAAAAATTAATATCTTCTCTCAATTAATTGCTGATTTCAGAATCTTTCTTCTTGAGTTTTGAAACCTCTGTGTGCCTATTTTGGTTTGTAGGGATCTGAGAAAACATTTAAGTAATCTGTTTTTTATATCTTTAATGAGTTTGATTCAGGATTTTCCATCACAGATCTGAGTATTGGTCTGTTGGAATGTATCTCGAAGAAGCAAATTTGTCCAGATTCTAACATTAACTTTAAAGATTTTTACAAAAATCGTACATATATTATTTTATATATTTGGGTAAAAGGGCGATGTAGGCCGTCTTTACCCATAAGTAGCTGGGATAGGCTCCAGCGACCCCCATGACTCTAGTGAGGATAAAGTGTGTTCAGAAAATGCATGAATGATGGTGATGTACGCTCTGATGCAGCAAATTCTCTCTATAGTCACAGTGGAAATATAGTTATATAATAATAATAAGACTTGAATTTCAGTTTTTACTCATGTTTTACTAGTTTTCTTTATTTTTTACTTTATTCATAAAGCTCATTGGACCTATTATTTATTTCATTTTTGTCTTAATTGCAGAATAAATGTGTGAAGGAGCTCCCTGCTCTTTTCAGATGAAGTTAACTTTAAACAAACACAATTTTTGCTGGAGTTTGTGTGATGCTAAATGTTAACAACAACATTTTCACTGTGTCTTTAATACTATTTATCTGATTTAGTACGACTCAGTTGACCCAGTGGGTGCATCACTCTACTTTCGTTTGAACATCCTCATTATCATTCTCTCTTTACTCCAGATGCTTACTTTGGTCATGGTAATAGCTTTCACGCCACTGGATGTAGAGGCAGTAAGAAGGCTCAGATGCGCCTCTGTATCCGAGTTCTGAGATCTGTGTCATCCTCGGCTGAGGAGTCAGTCAACCAGGACCTCTGTGATCAGGGAACCATTAACCACCTTCTGGGTAAAAGACATCAAACCCTCTTCAAATGTGCACTTCACTGCAAAACTCTGACATTTTACTAAAACTGAAAATGATTTTCTTTGTTAGGGATTTTAATGCAGATGGAGGCAAGTCCCGACCAGGAGGATGACGTCACTTTGGAGATAAAGTCAGATATTCAACTGATCCTTTCTACGCTGTGTGAGACTGAAATGCACAGAAAGGTATAACTCAGATACCAGAGTGTGTTTGTCTCATAAGCTCAATGTTCATGAGTTTACAAGATCTCAGAGACATGTCGGATCTCTTCATCCCATTTCAGTATAAAATCAAAAAAGGGTCTGTCTCTTCACAACTTTGTATGATCTATTAGATAGAGTAGATCCCTAACATTCTCATAATCAGAACATGAAACCAAAAAATGAACCTCACGTTCAGGTTCCTTTGCCAGTTTCCATAACTCATGGTAAATTTTTTTGAACATCACAGTGTGCATTAGGACTGTTGTCTTTTGTTTGTTTTGTTATTGGATTTCACATATGTTTCATGTGTGTTGTGCCCCAGGAGCTGTTTGGGTCAGAGGGAGTTGAGATGGTCATTCACTTCCTGAAGAAAGGTGCTGATAAGTTCTACACCAGTGTGGGACACAACAAGCTCATCCTCTCCACAGTGGACTGTGTATGGTCAGTTCAGCAAAACCTCACATTTATAGATTAACTATACAAGTAATTGAACTAACTTTCGGTCCTAGTGAAATTTAAGTCTACTCACTTCAACATTAAACTTTATACATCAATGTGTCTGCCAGAGGCAGGTTTTTATCTCATAAACAGCATATGCACCTGAATTTTCCAAATTCCTGATTTTCCATTTGGTTTCTGAAGTAAAATTAGGAACAAGATAATTAGATTTGAAGCAAACAATAGCAGGTTCCTGTGTTTTTTCCTTTTTTCTCATTTCTTCTTCAATAAATGGATACCAAAGCCTACTTTCTGTTTGATTCCAGAACCGACAAACCTCAATGGATTTAGCAAACAGTATTTTTGCATTTTCACACTGTTCTGACAGGCTCATATATAATGACAGAGTGAAATAACAAACCAGCAGACTAACCAGTATTAATTCAGTTACATGAACGCTTGTTTTGTGTCTGATCAGGTCCTGCATCGTGGGCTGCTACACAACAGAAGATTACTTTTTGGCCAAAGAGGGGGCATTTCTTCTTCTTGACTTGCTTCGTGTAAGTACTGAAGGGTTGGATTTTTAATATTTAGTTTTCACATAATGCTTTTAATTTCTGTATGTGCGTTTAAGTGTCGAGTTTAAGTGTGTCTTTCTGCCTCAGTCCAGTCCCAAATGCATGCACGGTGTCATTCTGGCCACGCTGCTGGAGTTATGTGACAACCCCAACACTCTGTCTCACATGCTGAGCTGGAGGGACGACGGTGGTCAGACGGCTCCCAGGCTGCTGCTGCAGATGTGGAGGGAGGAGGAGGAGGAGCTGCGAGTCAGCCGAAATCATCACGGAGGACTCGTTGGCAAGTTTAACCTCATAGTTTTCTTCTTAATATTTTATACCTTTTTCAGGCCCCTGTTAGATCCCTTTGGTTTCACATTAAATGATGCCTTAGAAAGTGATACGAGGAAAAAAAACTCCCACAACATACAGGTATGATATATTCTTCCAATTAGAATAACACACATAGCATTTTTATTTAATTAAAAGGCTCATTTTGGACCAAAACAAAGTATTAAATGATAGTCTAGTATGTTCAAAGAGAGGTTAACTCCGTAGCAATATGAGCGTTTTCAAATTAAGGCACAACGTGGCTTTACTTTAGCTCATATTTAAATTAACGTAAAGTCGGGAAAAAAATATTTTCTTCTCATGAAATGACAGTGACAATGTGATTTATTCTTGATAGATAAAGTATAACTGGGACCCAGGTCAAAGGTGGTTGCTGATGAGTAGAAATAAAAATGAAAAGAAGAATGTGTCTGAAAGCATTATTCCGTAAAGCATTATTCTAACTTCATGGGCAGCAGTGTATATTAAAATGGTATCATGAAGAATTTTAGTTTGTGTTAGTTTTAATTAACATCCATATTCTTCTGTTTTGTTTTGTTTTTATTTGGATTTATTTTGATTTTTTTTCTTCCAATCTACATAATTTTGTCCTGGGACAAAACTCCAACACCTTTAAAGTCTTGTTTGTTAATGTACACTCTTTGACTGCTGTCAAATACATCAATGAAAACATACACACACACACACACACACACACACACGCGCACACACACACACACACACACACACACACTCCAGATGTGTGTGTGTATATGGCTAAAACATAGCTATTAATAAATCCTGCATTTACTTAATATACTGTACAGTTATAGATCAAGATTCCTCTCGTACATATAAGGGAGGATCTCTCAGACTCACCTGTGATTATCATCCTATTGACTGAAATACCTGACTCTGACCTCCCCATTAAAATGACCTGATCCTCCTGGAGGTTCACAGAATCTTTTCATACATGTTTAAGATTTAAGATTCTCCACAATAAATAAATGAATATGTTTAATATTTTGGGCTCATTTGTTTAATTTTGTCTCTGTATGTAAGACTTGGGTGAAAATGTGATCATGTCGTGGTCAAGGTTTCCCAATCGTTAAATAAATATATATTTGTTTTTGAATGTGCTCCTAGATCCTAAGAGGCCAATCCTCAGTCATCACCAACAGGAGGAAATCCAATCTTCACAACCAGGTAGCGTACCGACTGCAGCGGTGCTGGAGATGTTGGAGAACCTGCGGTCAAAGATTTTCTCCATCTTCTGCAAACTTGGTAAAGTAATAATGGAAGAATCACAAAAGTTGTACACAATATATATTGGGATATGTCATTATTTGTAATCATGTGGTGTGGATTAGAGGATCTACAAACCTTTTACTACTAAACTGTTTCATATCTATAAGAACTTGTCTTCACACCAAGGAATTAAAGAGGTTTATGATGCAAAGCTCTGTTATTAACATTATTTGTGATAAATTAAGTTGCTAGATACCTCAATGTGACTTAAACATGATGAAAAACATTAATCTTATACTGACTGTCAAATAGCCTTGTGTGTTAGTTTTTATATTTATGATGCAAACAGTGGGATGGTAAAAAGGATCACTGTGAAAACTTTACATATTTCAGGATTTCAGGAACTTCCTGGATTATCAACACAAGATTATGTGACTTTGAGCATCATCAGGAGATACTTGGACTTCAAGGTGCAGATGAAATTATTTCTAATGGCAGTTTCTTATATTTAACATTTCCTCAAAAACAACAACTTGTGTAAAAGGAGTCAACTAAAGTTAATGTTGCCATTTCCATATGTTTCATAAGGCAAAAAAAAAAAATTTTAATTAGTGAAGTGAACAACTCTTTTGTCATGGTGCTGTAGGTTGGTGAGGTATGGGACGAGGTCAGCAAAGAGTTGATCTTGGACGGAGTAAAACCCATCTCTCCTGATCAGGAGTCTCTAGAAACCATCTGCAAGATCACAGAGGACACGGCCATGAAGGTCATAGAGGAGCAGATCAGCATCCTGCAGCAACAGGAGAAGGAGGACATCGGCAAAGAGCAGCTGCTCTACACAGAGGTACTGAGAGTAAAGTAACAGTAACCTTTAATAACTGATGTTGTACATAACTAAACTAATAAGCTTAAGAATGTTGATTTACATCAGGTAGTGAAAGCAACAGTGTTCCACACAATATACTGTTAGATGGTTATTAAATATTCTCCAATATAACCTAAAGAAGTTCTTGATTATTTCTTGTTGCTGTTGGATCCAAACTTGTCTAAAAAAACTGCCAATAGAAATCACTTCTACACAGTGAAAAGGTGGAAACAAGTGTTAGCCTATAGTCTACATATTTTCATAAAAACTAAAAAATGTATGCATACTGTTTTATTATTTTTATTAACTTATTAACTAATTAACTTTCCACCCAATGTTGAACACCATTAAATGCTGAGAACAAAGTCAGCAGAAACACCTATCAGCACATTCATTTAGTAAATTGCCTGTGGAACACTTGGATGCAGCAGATCTCTTAATGAAGTCAGGCCTGACACATTCTGGTTTCTTCATGTCACAGATTAAATCTCGATGGACGCAACAGGAGCTCACTGCAAAGTCCTGGGATCATTATGTTTCCAAGACGTCAAACTATGACATTCTAAAGGTGTTCGCCTTTTACATCCTCTTTTTTTTTTTTTACCACATCTTTTAGCTGCAAAGAATTGATGTGAAAAGGTTTAAACACCAGTGACTTCATTATCTGTTTTTCTTCCACAGGAAGTTAAAGCACAGAGAGAGAAATATATTGAATCCTCGAGACCAAAGCATGACCAAACCATACTTCATCCTGTACAGGTCTGTCAACAGCACACAACATTTATCCAAAGTTACAGATTCTATTAGTGCTGCTGTTTCTACATCAACCTGCATTTAACTCTAAATTACATTGACTGACCTCTAGTGGTAGTAAGGAGGAATTACATCTTCTAATAATAATTTTAAAAAATAAACAAAACTAGTACTTTTAAGCAGTATCTAAATTTTATTTTTTACTATCATGCATTGCATAATACTGGAGAATATTCTTACCAATAATTAAATGAATTAGAATTAGTGCAAGTTTATTTAACAGTATTAGAGAATCATTACATTACAGTTACAAAATAGTACATAGCTACATTTATTTAACCCCTAAAGATGTTCCTGTATTTTTATCTGTCTGCTTTAGTTCTCTAACCTCCAGCTGTGTTTCCTGTCCACATAGTGATACACTGATGGTGACATTTTCATGGGATTTTTAGGTTGGACTTTATCTCTTTGGCATATATTGCACATCTATTTTATGTTATGTGAACCTCTTGTTTACACGGTTTCATTATGTAACACAGTGGGAAGCCTGGTAACATTAGTTAATGGTGACTTTTGAGTTTATTACTTGTTGTTGATGCTGTGGGTGATGATAAACATCTCAATAACTCTTTTCTCATTTTGTTGGTGGTGGAATACGTTAAGATAAGATACGACTTTATTGATCCCACCATGGAGAAATTTTGCATTTGACAGCAGCAAAGACAAAAATAAAGTGCAGAGAATACAGGCTGAAAATGTTTTCTCTATATTTACATATTACACAGCTATAACAAATCTGCTATTTAGTATTTATATAAATTTTGATTTAAATATAATATACATATTTACAATATAATGTAATTGATGTGTTGGCTGGGGATCCAACAGGTTCTAGACGTGGTCGTTTTTATACTGGTGTGTATTCATGCATACTGTTCTGCATTTGTCCAGCAGTCACCACTAAAGTGTTCTGGGCATAGCAATGTGATTGTAAGGTTATTGTATTCCAAAAGTAGTAATGTCTCCCAAAATACTGGTGCTATCACCTTGCTATTTTCACTACTCTCTTCCTTGACCAAAAATACATAAGTATGCCAAACTGCAGCAGTCAGCTCTTTCTGGATTTTTTGTGATTCCAGAGAAACACACACACACACGCACACACACACACACACACACACACACACACACACACACACACGCACGCACGCACACACACACACACACACACACACACAGAGGCCACTTGGCTTTTATAATATAGAATAATAATAATATATCAATATATAATAATGTACAAAACATGCACATGGATGTTGTGAACAGTGATTGTTGTAACTCCAGGTCTGCATATGTATGAGTATGTGTGTAGGAATTTACCAAACTATGTGCTCAGAAGAATAAGATAATCCAAATGACCTCAAGTATTGGAAGACAAATATTGTTGAGATCTTCCATTTGCAAATCTACAGCTTTGACTCCACCGATGTAAATTATAATTACTAAGGTTATGAGATTATATGTACTGTATGTCAAAAACCAGACAAACATGCTAATAATGTTGGTTATTGTGTTTTGGTTTGTTCTTCAGCATTTCATTGGCCAGGTCATGTCTGTGGAGCGAACTGGATCTCAGGGTCCAGCTGGTGTGAAGCTGACTCTGGCCAGAGTTCCCCTTAAGTCCGCGAGTCAGGGAGACCTGCGACCCACAACACAAGACCCAGAGTACTTCAGCACCGTTTCTGTCAAAGACTGAGGACAAAGATGCAAGCACAGACCCTGGATAAATATTCTGAAATAATTTACATCTGTTTGGAGTTTTTAGTCAAACACAAACAGGAGGTATTTTTAATCTTTGTTCTGACTTTTGCAGCAGACATGAGGTCAGTAAGTGTGTACAATCAGCATGTTGTAGTCTAGCCCCACATAAAGACACACACTGTTATTAACTGAATGGTCTTTGTGGTCCAACGTGTCTGATACGAAGAATAACTGTTGAAATGTATGAATATTAAATCCATGAATGTAGATTTAAAACATAATCCACTTAAGGTGCCAGTAGACCTGCAGACAACTTTGTAGAACACAAACTGATTCACACTTTTTCAATTTTATTTCAAATAATATTTACAATTAAGATGTCACACACTTAAAATACATGATTTGGTCCTAGTGTCAGTCCTAGTCTTTGAGTTAATTTAGCTAATAAGTTCATTTTACGGGTCAGAAAATTAACAGTTTCAACATCAGGGTTAAGGCTCTTTTAACATTTATTTTCTCCATTTTATATGTTGAGTATAGTTTTTTGTGTATATAATTATATGTAATTATGAACCATTTTTCTCAGTTTTGCTTCACATATATTATCTGTAATCTGTAAATAATCCCACTGTGACAGGTGATGATACAATAGATCTATATGTTTCTATACAGCGTTATGTAACCTATAGAACAACATGAAAAGAGAGGCCTTATCCTTATGTAACCAAATCCCAACACTCAATTAATTTGAATAGAATAAATATCTATATGTGCAGTAAAAGTTAATATTCAACAGCGCTTTGTTTTTGGTCTTTGCTGTGTCTCCATTCGGTTCATGTCGAACAGTTATTAAGAAGTATTTTGTCTTTTTTGGGTTACATAAGTCACTGCAGCGCATTAACACACATGTTCTTTCAAGCGTGCAACATGCTGCACCGAGCCACTTTCTTCTTCACATTCTACTGGCTGAATGACCAAATCATCTCTGACAGGCCTGGGCTTTGTGAGTCTGTGTGTGTGTGTGTTGAGTTCATCAGACAGGACTGGGATGTTCACACTGTACAAAAGAGCAGGGACACACAGGAGCCTCTTCAGTCCGACAGGCATCCACTGTTTGTTCAGGCTGCACATGCTGTCAGTCTGCGGGCGTCGATGAAGGTGAGGGCGGATGCTGCTTCTGGATGATCTGGATTCTGATCTGAACTCCTCGAGGACCTCTGAACTCCAAACTGTGAGACACACTTTGTTTAATCTGAACGTTAAAGTTACACGAAAAAGCCAAAATGTTATTATCTAACTTATTTAGTACAGGATTAAAACAGGAGTAGTACAAAAATTCAGGAGAATAAAATATAGATGATAAATGAAACAATAAAGTCGCTCACTTTAATCGATGTAATTGTCAGTATTCTGACTGATTCTGGAAAGTCTGGTTTTAGAGGGAACACATTGTTCATCTTGGTAATTATCAGGTCACATTAGGACGCGAGAGAACAGTGTAATGCAATTATTTAGAAGAAATAATAGTTGAACTGAGTTATAATGCTAAAATAGTGCCTATATAATAAATTGACTTTGCATTACAGAGGCTTTCTGGACTCTTTTTTGTTTAGTTTTATTAGAAAACTTTAAAACACATTATAAACAAATGCTCAATTAAAATATTTTACTTTCACTATTTTATGTTGCTGAAGTTCTTTATTTGTCTCTGTGTCTGCAACAAAAATCTGAAATTGTCACTGTAGCATCACAGAAATTTTAAGTAAGGCTAATTTTTTGTTTTATTGTCTTCTTTGTATACATTTTTGTAAGATATTTTTCACTTATGTTTTCTTTAGCAGGATGGTTGTAAAAAAAAAAAAAGTACATTCTGAATCAAGGAAGGAAAGTGTTTTTAGTAGATTTTATTTCCCAAAATGGGAGAGAGGACTTGGTATTCTGTTCAAACTTCAACTTTAAAGTACTCTGTAGTTTTTTAAGTGAAATTTACTGAAATATCTTTGCTGCATGTATGTTTTTAGTGTATTAGAGCCAAATGAGACAGTATGCATAGACACATTTGTATGTTGCCCATAAAGTTGGAATGAAATATTTTTTACCTCCTCTCATGAAATTATTGTGAGAATGAGATTTATTGTTGATAGATAAACTGTAACTGGGACACAGAATGTAATCATTGCACAAAGTCAAAGGTTATGTGATTACTGATGTGTATAAATAGAAATAAAAAGAGGAATGTGCCTGAAAACAAAATGATTCCAACTTTATGGGCAACAGTGTGTGGAAATAAGCAAAACATAAAGAAATATTGTTGTAAAATTCTATTCTTTTCTTTTCTTTTCTTTTCTTTTCTTTTCTTTTCTTTTCTTTTCTTTTCTTTAGTGCATCATCATAGTGTACTTTTCCTGTAAAACACAATGTAAACAGTAATAGAAGTGTTGAATATGTGAAGGATTCTCAGCTCTGGTCACAGAAACTTGAGAACATTTTAGAAAAGCCTTCGTACAGCAGCACTAGATCATTTGTTTAGGTCTAAAATGTTTGCAGAGATAATTATTGAATATTTTTTTCTCCTCTACAGGTTTGTTGTCAGTTCATCTGCAGCAGAAATGATCATCAGACTGGGACGACTGACTCCAGGATACTTCCGTCTCCTCCAGGTTGGTGTTATTATTTATTACCACTCCAACCAGAGAACAGAACCACACAAAAGTCATCGTCAGTGTTTTGAAAATGGCTTGTGTTTTATCATTTTAATGTAATGTGGTTTATGAAATTGTATTGTCCCCTGTCAAAACAAACTAAACTATAAACTATAACTCATACAGTTTAAGATGGAGCTAATATTATCAACCCCTCAAGTGAATACATGACACAATATGGATGGGAACATTTTGTACAGAATCCTTAGAGGAGAACAGTTAGAGACAACTTGTATATGAATATTTGATGTTTCTGGGGTTTATGTAACATGTTCAGACTCCACCTCACAGCTGGTGACGTATGCAGCTGCATGAAAGCAGAGGCTGCATAAATATGT
>JAPTYQ010000003.1:376987-391283 GCA_029814465.1 Ostorhinchus cyanosoma
GCGAGTCTGCATCCAAGCTGACTCTGTTCAGAGGGGCAGAATGTCCACTCCCCCTCGATGCTAAAGAGAAATGGGACTCACTACCCCTCCGAAACTTCACTCCAAACGTAGGGGTAGGGATGAAATGTAGGGGAAGGGGGAACTGTGGGACGGGGCCAAAGTCTGTCTGCAGGATCTGCTCTGTTTGAACCAACCAGGGAGAAAAATATAAGGAACCCAGCGTACCTGAGTCACCTGTGGGCTGGATGTTACCTAGAACCATTAAAAGTGGTGAACAATAGGGATGGTACAGGTTATCCACGGTTCAGTACTTATTGCGGTTCTTGGGTCTCGGTTCAGGGCCGGACTCGGAGCCGGAGCTGTACGCCGAACCCAAACGGGTCTCAAACACGGCTGATGTCCGGTGTTCTGGTTCCATGGAACACCGGCACCGGTCGGCCTCTGCATCCGGGGCGGGCCTTGGACCAGGACTGAAGAGCCGACAGGTGAGCGCAGGTCTAGTCTGAGTGGTGGGACTGGTATGGTATTAACGTTAAGTGTTCCTGCTCCACTCAGCACGTCTTTGTAAGGATCAAACCCATCAATCACAGCCTGTTTCTCATACCGTTGCCTTTTAGCAGGTTCAGAGTTTGAAAATAAAGTAAACTGTCACTAATAACCCCTTTAAAATATCTGATCACTGATAAAGCAGCAGCTAAACACAGTCCGTCACTCTGTTGCCTCCACTCTGGTCTTCCAAAATGCTTAGGGTTAAGGTTAGGGTCTGATTTACTTCCAGTATTGATGGCGTCAGTGGCAGCGGTCTGTCAGAACATTTGCGACTTTGGTCCATCTTGTAACGGTGACGACTGGGTCAGAACATCTGCAGCTGCAGCTGTTGTAGGCGTTCCTGGTCTACAGTATCTAAAACCCACCAAAATGGACTAAGAAAGAACATCCACGTCTCAGACACATGGACAAACAAGAATTTACTGCTAGTTTTTACTCCAATTATTTCACCACATCCATAGGTTTAATGGTTCAGAAGTTATTGGACATTTTATATCAGTTGGATGTTTGGGTCTTTACAGCTTAATCACGACTGCACATTTTCAGTGAAAATAATTCAACCAAATGAGCAGTGAACGCTTTCCCCTCGGTTCTATGTGGTTCCGTCTTGTTGCGTTCCGGCTCTGAAGTACAGACCAGAGCTAATATGTGGGTTTCCCTGCTGCATATGTGTGCGTCCTCTTTGTGTTTTAATAAAGGCGTGGGGTCCTGCTGGGTTCCATCCTCTCGGTGTCGGAGCGTAAACGCAGCCAGTCCTCTACAGAGAACACTGAAGATGCAGACATCACAGTTTAATCAGGCAGCCAGGAATGCTAACTCAAGCACAATCAAACGCTTATTTCCCCAGACATCACAACTCCTCATATCCTGTAATTTGTTGTTTTTCATAAACAGCAACACGATGAAGACGAAGAGGAGGAGGAAGAGGATGTGAGGAAGGACAAACAGACAGGAAAACATGCATAAAGACGTAAAATCATGTGGACAGAGTGAGTACAGGGGGAGGGGGTGGGGGTTCTAATCCCAGTCTGCCATGTGAGGCTTCTCCTTCACTTTCCTTCTTCCGCTCGGCTCTAATTATCCTGCACAAACACAAACTCAATTTGTCAGCCGGAAATTTAATTCCAGTTTCCTCGTGGAAATGATTTTACAGCTGTAAAGAGTCTCTGCTGGAATCAGATGGTCTTACCTGCGCGTAGGAATACAGCAACAAATTAAATCCATGAATTATAAACAACAACTTCTATGAAAACCTACAACTGGAGCCTGGTGGTTTGATGCCTCCGCTGGTGCACCAAGGCTCTGCATTCAGTACGTGGACAAAAGTATATGGACACGTCGAATCCAGGTGTTTGATTTCTAACAGGTTTGGGATAAAAACAATAATGACTCATGTCAGAATATAGCTTTATATTGGATAAATATCATTGCATTAGTGAGTTTGGTTTAAATTATCTTTGTTTCCAGAATGCCTCAGAGATGGTTTCTACTGAGTTTCTTTCAACATTGATTTTGTTATTTATTTATTTATTTATTTATTTATTTATTTATTTATTTATTTATTTATTTATCTATCTATCCATGAGTATGGCTCAGTCCCCCCCCAAAAAAAATAAAAATAAATAAATAAAATGAACAGAATAAGCAACACAATGAACAAAAATGAACAACACAAGCAAAAAATTTAACAAAAACAGCATCGAAATGAACAAAATAAACGTTATAAATGAAATATGCATCAAAATGAATAGAAACAAACAACACAAGCATAAAAAAAGAACAAAAAAAGCATCACAATGAACAACATAAGCATATCAAACAAAATAGGCATCAAAATGAACAAAAATTAACATCAGCACAAAAATGAACAAAAAAGCATCAAAATGAACAACATAAGTTTAAAAAAAACAACCCAAAATAGGCATCAAAATGAACAAAAATGAGCAACACAAGCATGAAATAAAAATTTTTTAAAAAAGCGCCATTTTGGTTTTTTTATGCTTGTGTTGTTCATTTTTATAATTTTTTTTCCTTATTCTGTTCATTTTACAGGTTTTTTTTGCTAACCATCTACTTTCTTCATATGTCACTCAGGAAAAAAAAAACTCCCACTAAACTTTAAGAAAAATATTTTTGTTTATATGTCAAATCCTTATGAGCCGGACATCTTACAGCTATAGACATGATGTGTCCCAATACTTTTGTTCATATAGTTTATAAACATCAATAACTGGGTTTTATATCCAGTCTTTCTTTCTGTGCTTTAATCTGCTGCTAAACTGATTTTCATTTTTCTAGTGACTGTGACAATATTCTATTCTATTCTATTCTATTCTATTCTATTCTATTCTATTCTATTCTATTCTATTCTATTCTATTCTAGTTGGAAATGTCATTCGATTGATCATTTCCATTGGTGAATAAGTAACATTTTATTATTTTAGGTTTTTATTAATCCTCATGGAGATTTTTGTCAATTTGGGCAAATTTTTCCTCTTCATCTCACATCATTTCGTCTGTTTTAGTGCATATGGTACAGTTTTTTTGCAAGAAAATCTCTCTTGACAAAGTGTAGAATTCAATTTCAATTTCTCACCAGAACGCTGTGACCCTTTTGAGACATTTATTCATTTAAAGGGTTATTAGTAAATCCTTGAAAATGATTGAATGTTTGGATTTTTTGAGCAGGGCTGGACTTGTTTAAGAGATTCTTGCAGAGGAAAAGCAGAAAAGATTTTGATCTGTTACGTTCTTATAGCCGTTTTTTCATTGTTTTTATGAGGACTTTTTTTTTTTTAATCCTGAATGACTCAAAAGGGTATCAATTATACTAACACCTGAGAGTTAAAACACACACAAAAATAAAGGTTGTTTCATTTTAAATCTCATAAATATGATGCGTTTTTAATTTCCAAGGTCAAAAGGAGTTGAAATCAACCCTAATTTTCTAATGAAATCGCTTACAAGCCAAATAAGTGCAGGAAAAAAAGGCTGTTTTTTTGTACATTCAGTGAACAAATATGATCATTTCCAGGGCAAAATGAAAAGAAGAAGCCAGTTGTTTAAAGGTTACACTGATTATACTAAATCCACAATGAATACGTCTGTGTTTCCTGGTTAAATATGAGATAATAGTGAAATAAAAGGGTTTGAACGGTGTTACACAAACGGACTAAACGCCGCTGTGGGTTTTCAGTTCTTTATTGGTCGTAAATGTATGTTGATTAAAAATGTTGGTTCTGTTCTGATGAAGCTGAAGCGCCTTCATCCTCCCATTCTGACAAGTGAATACATTCAGAATCAGCCTATTTATGTTGGTTTTCTGTCTTTCTTTTACATTATATTTGATTCAGTTCCTTTTCTTCAACTACCTTTACTCTGTTATGTCATAACTACATCCATTTTCTCAGAACTGGACTTTAACCCTTCTGTTATTTATTATCAACAGCAGCTCTGTGGAGCCTCCTGTTTTCCAAAGAACTTACACATTTTCCACTATATTCATTCCATCATTATATACCATATAAATATTTATATAAATAGAGAATTAGAATTTAAGATAAGATAAGATAAGATAACTCGTGTTGAAGCCTGAAGCCTAAAAGAGCTACGTTAAAGTAACGAGTGATGTAAAAAGTTACTTTGCATAGAGGGTAACTTAGTAAAGTAATGGGTTACTTTTTAAATAAGTAAATTCCCAACTCTGGTCCACACATACTGCACCATGTTTGTCACAAAACTCTCCTGCTCTTGTTGTAGTATCCCTCAACAGTGTTCACGTAAAAAGGATTTTCCATTGCAGTTTTGTGTGACAGTTTCACTACGCCCCAAATACCACCAGTTGTTGTTTTTGCATTTGGCAAATTTTTATGCGCAAGTTATATTTGCACAAGTTTAAGGTCAATGGAAAAGCATCTGCTGGATAAACACACTTGTTTTCATGGTCAATTAATGATATATTTTACTGAAAAAGTCCAGCTTTAATGAACACCTATATGATCAGTGAATTAGACGTAGGAAAACACAGAACATACACTGAAAAACGTAAAATGCAGAAGATAATATTATAATAAACGCTTAGAAATCATTTGAGAAAGAGAAAAATTCATTTGGAAACTGCCCTTAAAGCAACCCTGGGTCTAAATGGGTTTGTTAATTCAACGGCTCCTAAAATGTTCTTGATCTCTGTGTGATTCTTGATGCATATCTATACGTATATATTTTTTTATTTTAGCTCCATATCCAACATGCCATAAACACTTCAAACAGGTGAAAGTCGTGTCTAATGGGTTTTGCAGGTTTGCATTAGCCCCTTTTCCAACTCTTTTTTAATGTATTAAATGACTTTTCTGATCAATAATGGAGGTTATTGTTGCTCATAAGCCTCTAGAACAGTCCCATTTGGGCTGTTAGTCCATTAATCCCCCCCCCCCTCTGAAGACCACCCCTCTGTTAAGTCTTTTCTTTAAATTAAAGTGGGCGGGTCCTTGTCCGTCCTTCCCGCCCTCTGATTGGCCGGTGCGGCTCCATTATGCTGATGAGGAGGGCGTGTCCGCAGCCGGAGCTCAGCCGCTGCCGGAGCCGCCTCATTGTGTCGCTTGGACCCGGACAGGACGCACGGTCTCCGGCTGCGGCGTCCGCCCCGTGTCGCGGTGGATTAACACGAGCCGTGGAGCAGGATTTGGAGCCGTTTTGTGGAACTAACCGGGGCTGTTGTGGATTTACCATTGACGGTGTGTGCGTGTGTGTGTGCGCGTGCGTTGGGGCTGGACCGCGCGGACTCCGGACACCGTCTGTCTTCGGGCTCGTGGGGGGTTTGCACGAGCAAAGGTGAGTGGCTTTCCTCTCGTGCCGCCGTTTTCTGGGGCTCCCTTGTGATTATGGGGTGTGTGTGCGTGTGCGCGTGCTCGCACCGGACTTGCCTTTGTGTGTGTGTGCGTGTGCGTGCGTGTGTGTGTGTGTGCGCGCGGTGCGTATTTGGTGCGTTTATTGTTTTTTTTTTTTGTCGCGTCATGGGACCAACCCGGTCCGCCGCTCAGGGGTTTCACCTCAGCTGTGATGGACGCCTGTCAATCATCCGGCTGTCAGCACGCGCGGCAGTAACAACAACAAAAGAGTGAGCGCGTGTCTCCGTTAACTCCATCCTCCGCATCCCGACGCTGGGACCGGAGCCGAGCCGCAGGACGCGCTCCGCCGGGGTGGGGGGGCTCGACTGCCCCTCCGCCCCGCTCCGGCTCCATTCACACTCAAACCCCCGGGTCTCAGAGCTGGGGGGCCGCGTGGATGTGACCGGGGGACACGCGCTGTGGGTCCGGTCTGGGATAGAAGGGTTAATTCTAACAGTAAATGTGACAAATGAAGGTTTAGATCAAAGCACTGACCTGAGGGTTTTGTTCAGGAGACAGAAAACCGCTGCTTTTCTACTTCAAATAGTTAAAATAGAGCAAAGAAAAGACGATTTAAGGGTTAATTTGAACAGTGAATGTGACACATCTGCTGCTGTATAGACAAGATCTACTAACAGGTCCATGATGTGGGGAATACATGCATCAAATGGACAGTTTTTAAAGAAAAGGACACAAAACGCTGATGTAAAACCTGAGCTGAAGCTGCAAAAATGTTCAGTTTGACCTGAACATTGACCATATTTACAGATTATCTGCAGAGGGTCGACCTGCTCACATTAAATAACTGAATGTGAAAAGGAAAAAAATGACCTTTTTCTGCTATATTTTCCTGTTAAACATCTGCTCTATTGAGCAAATCTTCCTTCAGTGGATTCATTAGTAGAATTTTATTGTAATAAATCCATCAGACTGATCATTAAAGGGATAAAGTGACGTCATGTTTGGATAGAAAAGCCCAAAGATCTGTATTTAGTGACAAATCTGGACATTTTCATGCATGAACTCCTGTGGTTTATTGACATTTAGACAGGAAATCTTTGCTTTTCACTGTAAGTAGTTAAATGTGAGAAGAGAAAAGGTGATATAAGGGTTAATTTGAACAGTGAATGTGACACATCTGCTGTTGTATAGACAATATCTACTAACAGGTTCATAATGTTGTAATAAATGCATCAGATTGACAGTTTTGCAAATAAAATGGCACAAAACGTTGACGCAAACCCTGAGCTGAAGCTGCAAAAAATGTTCAGTTTGACCTGAATATTTACCATATTTATAGATTATCTACGAAATATCTGAATCTGAGCAGAAAATATCACCTCTTTAAGCCACATTTTCTTGTTAAAACATCTGCTCTATTGATCAAATCTGCCTTCAGTGGGTTAATTAGTCCAATTTCTTTGTAATATATCAATCAGACTGATCATTAAAGAGATGTCATGTTTGGATCTAAAAGCCCAAAGATCTTTATTTAGTGGCAAATCTGGACATTTTCATACATATCTTAAGATGAACTCCAGTGGTTTATTGATATTTAGGCAGAAAATCTTTGCTTTTCAGTGTAGTTAAAATAGAGCAAAGAAAAGGTGACTGAAGGGTTAATTTGAACAGTGAATGTGACACATCTGCTGCTGTATAGACAATATCTACTAACAGATCGATAATGTTGGTAATAAATGCATCAGATTGACAGTTTTGCAAATAAAATGACACAAAACGCTGACGCAGAAGCCTGAACATTTACCATATTTACAGATTATCCACAGAGGGTCGACCTGTTCACATTAAAAAACTGAATTTGAACAAGAAAAATGACCTTTTTCCACTTTGTTTCTTGTTAAACACCTGCTGTATTGATCGAATCTGCCTTTAATGGGTTCATTAGTTGAATTTCTTTGTAATAAATCGATTAGACTGATCATTAAAGTCATAAAGTCACATCATGTTTGGATCTAAAAGCCCAAAGATCTTTATTTATTGACAAATCTAGACATTTTCATGGATATCTTTACCTTTCTAGTGTAAATAGTTTAAATAGAGCAAAGAAACAGTGATTTAAGGGTAAATTTTTACAGTGTATGTGACACATCTGCTGCTATATTGAAAATATCTACTAGCAGGTTCATGGTGTTGGTAATAAATGCATCAAATTGACAGTTTTGCAAACAAAATGAGACTAAATATGGATGTAAAACCATAAACGTCTTTGTAGAAACCAAAGCTGCATATCTGATCAGTTTGACCTGCATTTTACTAAAAATGATAAACATCATATTTACAGATTATCTACAGATGGTGGACTCATTTAGATGAAAACTTTCACTGTTTCACATTTAAAAAGGTCAGCTTTCAGTCACATTTTCTTATTTAACAGCTGCTGTATTGACCAAATCTGCCATATATGGGTTAATTATTGATTATTACTGAAAATCGAATGTTAAGTCAAAAATATATGATAAAGTGATGCCATGTTTGTACTTAAAACCACTTAGATCTTCATTTAATTGCAAAAAAGCTGCAAACAAGTAGAATTAATAATCAGTTCTGTAAATGAACCCACTGGTTTGTTGTTTATTCAGACATAAAACCTTCACTTTGACTGTAAATGGTTAAATCGGAGCAGAGAACAGGTGATTTAAGGGTTAACTTTAACTGAGATTGCGATGCATCACCTCTTTTTTTAACAGCTGCTGTACTGATAGTTTTCTCTGTTTTTATGTTATGTAGTCGATTATCAGATTGTCCATTTTGCTTCTAAAATGTCAGAAAATAAGCATTTGGTGCAAAATTACAAAGATTTTCAGTTTAGATTAAACTAAAGCTGAAAATCTGGACATTTTAGTGGTTTGAGCAGCTGCTGTATTAGTCAAATCGACTATCTGTGGGTTCATTAGTTAATAGTTATTGAATGTAAAGTAAAACATGATCAAGTGACATCTTGTTTGTACTTAATAACCTGGCTGGTACCTGGCTTTGAAGTAAAACTGAATTTACATCAGATTTGTCCTTTGGAGGCTCTTTGGTTTATTTTTTTAAGTTAATATTTTTTTTTTTTTTTTAATGCAAAACCCTCAAAATATCATCAGTTATTGACTAAGGCTACATTCACACAGCAGGTCTTAACGCACAATTTGGATTTTTGGGTGAAATCTGATTTTTTTGTGTGTTCATTCATATTCAGAAATGAATGTTTGTAGCTGAACAGTTTTTTGAAGATTATTCCACGACCACGGTGCATGATGGGAAAATGCTGTTTTTCCAAAGTGTGTGGTAGGTGAGGATGCTTAAACGCTGTGCGTCGCAGCTGTAGGTGGTTTTTCTGCGTCTGAGTTCCTCCCGTAAACACAGAGTCGTCAGTGTTGGCGTTGACTCCCTTCCAGTTCTTTCCATCTCCCAGCTGCTGTACTCGGAGCAGAGCTTGACCCTGTGGTTATTTTTCAGTTTTTCATTAATCTGCTGATTGTTTTCTCAACATATTGGTTTTCTTGGCCCATAAAATCTCACATTATTAAAAATGCAAGCTGCTCTCAGAGACTGGGGTTTGGTTTTTGCTTCACGTGTCGACGGAAAACCGTCCATCGATCGACTCCGTGGTCGTGCTTTTACTCCGGCTGTCGTCCTTTCAGGTTCTTTTCTAATTTGTTGAGAATCTGCTGACTGTTTTCTCATCATGTTGGTTTGTTGTTTGGTTTGTAAATGTCAGATGATAAAAAAAAAATGCCAAAGCTGTTGAACCTCTAATGGAATCACAGTCAGTGCAGTTTTATCGCCACAAAACGCTGTAGATTAATTAAAGGTAAAATGTTTGAATTTGAAGCTCATTCTAGTTTGGTTTAATCTGCTTATCATCTACACATGACGTTCCAAAAAGGAGCCACAGAGCTGTTTTTTATTTTGAAAGGAAGATAGAAGAGGATAAAATGGCATGAAAATGTATTCTGTAAATGCAGAGGAGAGGTTTGAGCTGAAAAAGAAAAAAAAAAAGACTAGAAACCAAACAACTAGAACCAGCAAAGTCCAAACATAAAAGATCCAACAACATGAAAACAATAAAAGTAAAATGATATGAAGCAGAAGTAAGAGCGCAAACACAACCAAAAAGATAAAAGATGAACAGAACGTAAAACAATATAAAAAAAAATAGAACGATTCAAACAGGAAGTAAAAGACAAAAAAGGAGTAAAAACGTCCAAGAGAGAGAACTAACGAAAAACAGAAAAGACAAACAGTCTTTCAGTAAAATCAGTAAAACCATCATGAATCTGTTTGTTCGTGGACATTAACGTCAAAGTTTGTACGAGCGCGACTTTGGGAACGTTAGTATTTTTACTTCTAACATTTATTCACATCCATCGTTTCATTGTTTGTCCAGATCTTCTCTTGGTCTTTTCCTTCTTCTTGTCCTTCATCTTGTTCTTGTTCTTCATCTTGTTTTTCTTCTCGTTCTTTTTGTTCTTCTCGTCGTTATTCTTCATCTTGGTCTTTTTGTTCTTGTTTTGTTTTTGTTCTTATTCTTGTTCTTCATCTTGTTCTAATTCTTCTTCCTGTTCTTCTTCATCTTGCGCTTCTTGTTGTTCTTCATCTTCCTCCTGTTTTAGATCTGGTTCTTCTTCTTCTTCTTCATCTTCCTCCTCTTGTTCTTGTTTTAGATCTGGTTCTTCTTCTTCTTCTTCATCTTCCTCCTCTTGTTCTTGTTTTAGATCTGGTTCTTCTTCTTCTTCTTCATCTTCCTCCTCTTGTTCTTGTTTTAGATCTGGTTCTTCTTCTTGTTCTTGTTCATCACTTCTAATTGACTTAATCATTCGTCTTGACAAAAGTGGTTAAAATGCTCGTCCTCTGTAAAACCTTTCCAATAAAATGCTTTTCTTCAGTGTAGTTTTGACAGTGGATGGATCTGTAAATATGACAAAATTCACATGTTCTTTTATAAAATCTGGTTCCGAAGAGACACAATGTTCATATTTTGATTTTAGAGCAGAAAAACATTGGGAAGGAGTTAGTGGAGACGACGATGATGAGAAAATAAACTAATGATACTGTTTGTTTACCACAAAATGGAACATTTTCCACAAAATGCTCAGTAGAACTTCATTATCTCCAATAAAGAAGCAGCAGATGTTGACATTTCAGAAGCTGCAGGAACACTAAGTCATGGTTTTTTCAGTGTTTATATGGATTCACTTATTACTTTCATTACTGATATAATATTATGTGCATTAACGCTTGATTTGATGGTTCAGTCGAGTTTCAGATTTCAACAAAAATAAACAGATCAGACGAACGCGAGCAGCTTAAAGCGACATTAAACGCACGAAAAACATGTTGCGCCTTCCCGTTGGTGTGTTCTCCGTCTGCTCGGTGTCAGCGAGTCCAGAGGTTGCATTCATGCTTTCATTTCTGTAATTCCATCAGCCTAAACCCTCCACATCTGGACCTTTCAATCGCAGCCTTTTGTCATTATGTAATTGCACAGACTGATGTTGTGCAGCCGGCGTTTACGGGATCAAAGCGCTTCATCTGCATGTGCAGCCATTTGCACGGTTCTGACGGAATCGCAGCAGAAGTTTTCGACCTTTTGTTCTTCTTAAGACGACCAAAACAGATTCGCAGATTGGATCGAATCGTCGGATCGCTGGTGTTTCTAATGTAACGGGGCCAGTTTTCAGTTCTACGGCCTTAACTGGTCTTGGTGTGTTGATGGGGGGGTTCACAAATTCATCATTTGTGGACGTTCCATAGAGCAGAGGAGGGGGTCCAGGTCCAGTGGATACAGGATAGAAGGTGTGAGACTTTCATGTAAGATCCACTGTAGAGTGAGGACTGTGTTGTTATATCGTTATCGCTATAATGGAGTGTGTAATATTCATATCGCAAAGATGTGCAAAATGTATTTTCTTTTTCTTTCATTAACTTCCTGCTTTACACACCATGAGGCACCAGAGTGTTTTTTTCCACCACTCTAACACTAGTTTTTCAGTGAAAAAACTGAAGTGCTGCTGCTGGTTGAATTCACATTTACATGATATTAATGTTGAAAAGATGTGAATATTTTCAGAACACAACTTTGGACAAACCTGAACACTTATATTTAAAGATTTTATTTTTATGTGCCGTATTTACCAAACTAGGCAAGCAATGTTATGAAATACATCCATGTCATTTACATATTCTTATATGTGAATAAAATGACATATTATCTGACTGTTTGTGTCTGAAGGTCTATGGTAGAAGCATCACCAGGTTCTGGGAAAGAATTGTGTAATTGATTATAGTATTTTGTCTTAAATTATAAATAATTGAGTTAGCATACAAACAGTTGGCTCATTTTAACATTAAGGAACATCTTTGTTAGTAGAGGAAATTGGTATTTCTTTAGGTGAATGAGAAATATCGCAATATTATCATCATTGTAATGCTGTAAACCCAGATCACATATTGCAAGTTTTGCTAATATCATGCAGCTCTAGTTGAAAGCAGGTTAATGTGCTTCACGCTAGCATTAGTTACGTATGTTATGGACTGCCTGTATATAACTGCTGCCCCATGTACATTTACACAATTATTGATATGATTTTTTCCAGATCACCCAGCCCTACTTGTGTTTTTACTGGTAGATCAGTGTTATTTAAGGAACAATGATGCTGAAGCTGGAGTAATAATAGAGCTGTGATTGGGTTTGTGGTCTGATGGTGGAGGGTTACGCGCTGGTGCAGGTCGTGCTTTTCCCTATAAATCCTCTGGTGGGTTTATCAGGGTCATGTGAGCAGATAAGACTCTGATCTGGGATTTCAGGCTAATTTCTCTGAGTAAATAACTGAATGTGGGTTTTATCTGCCCTTCACCAGCATAGAAGACCTTTCCGTCGGTTTCATCCACGGTCGTAAACGTTCTCACATCTGCCAAGTGTCCGCTGATTATGAGGCACGCCCTAAATTATTGATGCCGACGCTTTTGTGGCTGAAACCGAGAGTCAGCATTAAAACGACGCTGCTGAATATTTTATCATCATCCTCCTTCGAACGATGCAAAAACTGAGGGAATCACACAAGGATCTGCTTATTATTAATCAACTATTAATAAGTTATTAACTATCAGGTGTTTAACGGGACTTTTATAGTTTTACGCTGCTTTTTCTGCTTTTTTAAATTGAAACTATTATTACTATTATGAGGTGGTATTTCAGGTATTGCAAAACTGCAATGAAAAGACCTTTTTTTGCAACAAAAGTCACGTGGACTAAAAAAAAAAAAACCGGATGTTACAACAAGCAAAGAAGAAGAGTTTTAAAAGAAACATAGTGCGGTATGTGTGGACACACCAGGAAACTACAGCATTTTAAAATTTAGAAGCGGATAGAAGGGAAATATATAAAAATAATGAATATATCTGTAAAACAACATATTTATGTTCGTCGGCATGTTTATGAAATGACTTCTCGTGTCATCTCGTGATAATAAATTAAACAAACAAACAACAACAAAAACGGGCATGACGCACTTCTGTTTTTTTTTCGACATTTAGTAAATATTGGTAAAGTTTTGCGCATATATCCAATGGAAAAGTGACTTCTGTCAAACGATAACAAATGTCAGAAAAGCTTTTTTTTTTTTTTAAAGGAAACATTTATTGAGCTAAAAACCACATTAAACTACTGGTAAAAAACCCAGAAAGGACAAAGGTAAGATAGAACAGGTAACAAACATTTGACATCCTGAAACTTCCATTCAGATAAAAACAGAACTGTTTGGTGCACTTCATTCTTCAAATCAGGTAGAACACGTCAACTTCACCGGTCTGGAAATCATGAAAAAAGAGCATGTCAGCCAACGCAACAGGCCGATACCGATGCAAGACAAACCGTAAATATCAGCCCGATATATGGACGGGCTGATATATCGGTCTGTCATTAGTTATGGTGTACGCTGTGATCATTTCAGGTGTTTTTCTGATGCTTTCATCAAATTATACTGCGTTTGTTTTGTACATGCTGGAGATCCTCCCAGGAAGGTACAAGTTTTGGCTTTTTAAAATTTAAATAAGTGCTTTTATTAGAAAAATCTAGATGGAACAGTTTTGTCAGATGCTTTTTTAAATTAAATGTATTTATGGAATGCCCCTTACAGTGAACAGCATTTATTTATTTATTAATTCAGCTGTGAAACTCTTGTCCCCTATAGAAGACAGAAATGCCTGGCGGAGTCTCAGTAGGACATTCCAGGATTTTCTGGTGTTTTATTTTTTGCTCTTAACTGATTTTGCTGATTTTGTGGTGTTTCATGATAATGTAGACGGTCATTTTCCTGTATTGTAGTTCATTTTTGGTGTTTTACTGTGTTTTCTGACATTTTAATGCTCCTATTTATGAGGAATACTGCTTTTTTTTTTTTTTTTTTAGACTTTACTAGTATTTTGCTGATGTTTTGGTAAAATTGCTAGTATTTGACTGTAATGGAGTCTGTCCTTTTCTTGTATTTTACAGTGTTTTCATCAGTATTTTTTGGTTTTTACTGCTGTTTTAAGGTATTGTGTGATCATTTTTGCTGTTTCACGGTACTTTACTGTGTTTTCTGGTGTTTTATTGCTGCTGTTTTGGATATGTTGTGATGATTTTTGGTGTTTTATGGTATTTCATGAGTATTTTTCCTGCTGATTAGTGATCATTTTTGGTATTTACAGCACTTTATTTTTTTAATATTGTTTTCCTGTGTTTTGTGGTGCTTTTTTTCCTGTTAGGAGAGACGCCGTGATTATTTTTGGTGTTTTACAATCAATCAATCAATCAATCTTTATTTATATAGCACTTTTCATACAGTTCGATGTAGCACAAAGTGCTTTACATA